>PVJI01005627.1:0-94486 GCA_004026765.1 Micronycteris hirsuta
GAAAACCAACATCCAGAGAGCAAGAATCTTCTAGAAAGTAGCCAAAGAGTGTTAAGTGTGCAGTCAGAGGGTTTCTCTGTTGATAGAGCCCCTTTCATATTGGCCTGCCTCCCAACAGCCTCATTTCGAGGCCACACTTGAAAAGAATGCAACCATCACACAGATGTTCCCACGGCCTTCCTTGGAGGCGTTGTTCCTTTACACACTGTGGGACATCGGCTGCTATAACCTTATGGGACCACGGCCTCAGCCATGGCAGGGACAATAACATTCTCTGTCTACTTGGTCATCTTCGGCTCCATCTGGCCTTTCATCAAAGGAGTTCCCTGCTCTCCCAGAACCAGATAAGGGGCCGCAGGCCACATTACAGGTAGGCCTATGTCCCTACAAAGCAAAGTCGAACACTCATTCAGCACCTAATAACTTTTTCATCAGTTAAACTCTTCAGTTTAGTTTTCCTTCTTTAAGTTCTCACTAGGGTTCTGATCCAAGTCCTGGTTCCATCTTTATGACCTGCTCATCTGACGCCTTCATTCTGACACCCTTTTCACGTCACAGGTTTACTCTCACAACCCCCTCTGGACTTGTGCAATGAGGCATCTATTTCCATTCTCCCTAGCTGCGTCAGCAGCAGCGTTTCTTTTGTTCACTATTCATCGTGAGCTTCACCCCATCGTTCTGCCGCTGCTGCGCGATGCGGAGGCACACCTCTTCCATGCTGACGTTTTCCTAGGCGCTGGTCTCAGACAACTGGATCCCTATCCACCTGGCAAATCTGTAGGCATCTTCTGTCTCTACCACCTTCCACTCTGGGTCATCGTTCTTACTCCCCACACGTGATATTTGGCACACATCATCCCAGTTTTGGTTAATTTTGTGAAGTTACTGCTTGATGTTGACAAACTGCGTGACCTTAGGAAGCCTCGTTCCTCCTCAAGGTGATTAAGCCAAGGAAACTCTTACATTTCCTAACTCTAAGTGAGTGAACGGTTTGACTCTACTACCTCTCAGTCCAGATAAAACCTGACTGTCTAACTCTACTCGGTGTTAGCAAACCAGGAGGGATACAACCCGTGTTCCTATATTTCAAAAGGCCAAAGCGCCTCCCTGGCCCTAAGGGCTCTTGGAATATACCACACAATAAGTCAACCTTCACTCTTAGAATGTTGTCCCCAAAGGCGAGATGCCACCCTAATATCACCACTTACACATTTTAACATTATTTGCTTATTCCTTTTGTTTCTAAGTTTCCCACATTACCCATTTTATTGTGCAATTAATTCTCAGATATTATTCTTTTCAGTTTCCTTGTGATGTGTAATTAATGCATCACAGTCCTTCCTTGAACTTTAATAGATGGCCTTTTGTTTTAGACCATCTGTTTTGTGGCATAATTCAGTTTACATCTGTTATGATTATTACATTTGTACCATCATCTATCATTCTTTACTTCCTCTTATTTTTGCTATTTCTTACTTTTGCTTAATATATGCCATTGGTATTAACTAAACATTGCACATATACTCCTTTCTTTTGAAATGTTTGGACGGAAGCATTGAGTAAACCTATTTCTACTTAAACCAAATGTAGACACCAACACACACACACACAATTGTGACAATCATCAAATGCATTTTTCTGTTGATTTCTAGTTATAGTCATAATAAAACCCCAAATTCATAGGTTTCTTTCCATGAGCAAAAGAAAACACACAAGGTATGAATTTTGGCCCTTCTCCTTCATACCTCATTCTCAGCTTTTGGACTGTTATTCTCAAACTTCTACTTTTCTTGCAGGTCAGAAAGACATTCTGACCCTATTACTTAACAAAGCAAGTTACTCAACCTCTCTGAGAGTGTTTTCCCATCTGAAGCAAGGGGTTCATACCACGAGGGTTTTTGAAGATTAAATGAAATGATGTATTGTAAATAAATGTAATACTACATAGGAGATGCTCCCTAAGTATTGGTCCCCTTGTTCTCCTCCTTTTAAGTTTTAGATCACAATTTGACTCTGCAATGGGACTGTGATCAGAAACATTTATCCTTCCTATCTAGTGGTTTTAATCTCCCATCTTGCCAGTTAATAAATCAGCCACAATATAAAGAAGTTCCTGTTTTGGACCCAAAGTGTGAGGGCAGTGACTCTTTAGGGCCGGTGGGATATGGGAAAATCTTTCAGGAGCTTTCTCAAATGCATGACATCTTGCCTGGATAATTTTTTCCATATAAAGAACTGCAGATGTTTCGTTTCCTTGGGGAGTTCGTGGTCTCAATTGTAGCTACATCTGAAATCAGGATTTTGAATGTTATCTGGCATTTCAATCCAAATGTTTGAAGATTTCTTCCTTACTGAAATTTGAAAATGTTGTCTTGATATCTTTCTCTGCATGTTAGTTTCTAGTTATAGGCTAAGCCTTTTGTCAATGCTGGAAAAATTTATACCTTAAATTGTCAATTCTTTAAAATTTATTTTTTCTATCAGCACACGTGCTTATTATTTCTAAGTTAAAACACTGTGCTCAATTCTAGAATGAGCTATTTTTTACACACTTTTAAGCCATCTAATTTTGAATTTGATTCTGTAGTTAGTAATCATGCATCCTTAATTACTTAGCAATTCTCCTTGTAAACTCTTTCCTGCTTCTAGAAATGTCCTTAATTGTGATATTTCAATTTCCAGTACATGGCCTTTGTCTCATGGTATTATACCCTTTTTTTGTTTTGTCATTTAGAGTACATTTAAGTCATTGCTCAATTCTGACTGAGACATTGGTTGTTCTGTAGCAGACAATTTTAAAGTTTATTATTTTTTAAAATTATTTTATAAACATTTAAAAATTATTTGGGTTATTTAAAAAATTTTTCTTTGACTTGCTTTTTGGAAATTGAGATTACATTATTAAAGATTTTTGTCTGAAACATTTTCATTGGCATTTTAATGGGTTTTAATATGAAGAAGGCTATCTACTTTGCTACTTCGGCCATTAGTTTCCAAGAGTAAAAACGTTTCTACTCGTATATTCTAGTCTTAAAAAAAGTACAGGGGTACTGTATTTTCAACTGATAATAAAAATTTTTAATAAATCATTTTCCTCATCTACCTTATATCTTAAGGTTTTTATCTTCAAATAACTCTCTGTTCAACAGATAAAATTATGCTTCAAAGAAAACAGAAATGTATATATTTTAACAAAATTTGACTAATCTAAAACTAAAGGATGAAATGACATGCTTAATCACACAAAGCTCGCAGTGCTGCCTTCATCTGGACTAACACTGCCCCGTCGTAGCAAAGCTGGAATGAGGTCAGTAACACAAAGCTCTTCTTTACCATTCTTTAAGTCCAGCCCAGCACATCTGTCCCTCACGACCAGCACTAGGGAACTAGAGACTCCTCTGTAGTTTAGTCTAAGAACAAGTTTTAACACAAAGAGAAGAAAAGCTATCTATTTTTATATTTATCTTATAGCCAGCCATTTAATAAAGTTTCCATGTCCCACAGACACAAAAGTTCTTATATACTGAGGAATACATTTTAAATACACACTACAGTATCTATTTGAAAGCCATCATAAAATATTTTTAAAAGATATAAAATAAGACTTGAACAGAGAAACATGTTTCCTGGATGGGAAAAAAACTGAATATAAAAAAGGTGATCCTTTTCAAATTAATATATGACTTTAATGCAGTTTTAATTAGATTCTTCAATGGCTGTTTCCCCCTTTATGGACAACAAGAAACTAAATTTAAAGTTTATATGGAAACAAATGCCAAATAATACTAAGCAATATTAAAAAGAAGAGTGAAGTATGACTCGGTTGCCTTTCTATACAGGGGTGAGCAAAAGTAGACTTACAGTTGTGAGTATGCAAAACACAGAGTTTATTCATTCTTGTGTTATTATTTATTAACTCTTATATTAACTGTGAATAACTGTAAACCTAATTTTGCCCACCCTGCATACTAAAACCTAAAATAAAACTATTATAACCTAGATGGTATTATATTGATGCAGGAATAGAAAATAGGTCCAGGAAATATAACACAAAGCACAGAAATCGATAGAAGTATAGGTGAAGCCATAGATGGCTAACATCACATTCCAATTCAGTAGATAAAAGAAGGTTTTTAAAGTAAGTAATGTCCTCAGACTGGCTATACATTTGAAACAACATAAGGTTATATTCATACCTTACACCATATATAAATACATGAGTTTAATATGTATATAGAAATAAATCAGTAAAAAAATTAGAAGAGTTAGGATGATGTTTATATTACAACAGATGAGAAAACCTTCCTAAGAAAAAGAAGAAACCATAAATGAAAAGATAGATATATATGACTAAACATAATTTTTATATGGCAAAAGACAATATAACAAAATCAAATGCAAATGATAAACTGGGAATTAATATTCAGTAACTGCACTATTATCACTAATAAGCTAAGAGCTCCCTGCAAAATGAGGAAAAAGCCAAATAATATTTAAAAAATGAGCAAAGGATAACAACTCACAGCAGAGGAAATACAAAAGGGCAATAAAAATATATATGAAAATATATTCCGCCTCACTAAAATTCAAGGAAATATAATTTAAAGTAGAATATCATTCTTTACCCAGCAGAGAAGTAATACCAGAATGACTAGAATATAGAAAATATGTAGTCTCATACTTGCTAATGAAAGCCTGAAATGGTACAATGTTTTTTGGAAAGAAATCTGGCAATATACTTTAAAATTTAAGATGCATGTGCCTTTGACTCAACAACCCCCCACCCCTACCAGCCCCCCACCCCCTTGCTTTTGGAATTCAACCAGAGTGAAGCAAAGGTATGAAGGGACAGGTTAATTAGACAAAACACAACCACAACCAAGGAAAACCACGTTCATTTCTCTCCATAGGGGACAGTGGAGGGGACACTATTCGATCATGAATGTGAGTCACTTAGAGTCACACCGATGAGCTGAATAAATGTCTGTGACATTTGCACGTGAGACACAATTGCATGGAAACGCTTATATTTGAAAAAAATCCTCAAAGACACAATATGCATGCATGTGTTATTGAACTATAAGAAACTGCTGATATGTGTGAGACTGAACTATACAAAATGGATGATATTCAACTGCTCTGGAGCTAATAAAATGGCAATCTCATAAGTTTATGTGATATAAATTTATTACATATTTATGAGCATAAAAAAGTAGAATGATATACCCTGGGGCATTAATACTAGTTACCTGGGGGAGGGAAGAGATAAGGAAAAAATGGGAATAACCTTCTTCATACATCTTTGTACTTTTACTTGTTAAAAAGCTTGCAAATTAAAATGTTTAATAAACTAAACATTTTTAAACAGAAAAGAAGTGAGACGATCAGTGTGGATATTATTGAAAACGTGTATCTAGGGGCACAATCTACAGCAGTGCTGTCTAACTTTATCAAATGTAGTAAACAAACGCAAACTCCTTTCCTGGCCTCGTCATTAACATAGTTTAAAATAAAAATCAAACCAACTTTTATTTTTTACAGAAGGACTTTCATAACATAGCTGCAACAAAACTGAAATTCAGAAAACATTACTGACGAGTAAAAATGAAAAGTCAGAGAACATTGTTGACAAATGGAGTAATAGGACCACTTTTACACTGCTCATGAAGAGTCAATTGGCGAAATCACTTTAAAACAATTTAGCATCACTGAATGCAGTTGAACAATGCATATTCAATGATCTTGCAAAGTATAAGTCCTAGAAAAACCCCTGGATGAGGAACAGGAGACACGTACACCACTATCCGGGCGGCATTGTCATGAGGTCAAAAAGCCGGAAGCAGCCCGAATGCCGCGAATGGACGGAACGGGTAACGGGCGCTACACTGCATACAGTGAAAGAACAGTACTGACGCACTGATGAATACGGGGCAGCGGGGGAAAGGAGAGACCTGTAACTATACACATTCGCCTGGATGAATCTGCAAACATAACATTGGGTAAAAATTCAAACCAGAGAAAAAGCATGATTCCTTTTCAAAAACAGGCCACATTAAACAATATAAGAAAAAGCAGGAGGATGATAAATAATAAGTCTCCTTTCTTGGAAGGGGAAGAAAGGAGGAAGGGATTGGGGGAAGGCAAACAGGAGTCTTTAAAAGTGATCTGATCATTGTTTCTATGAGTCTCTTTTTGTTTTGTTTGCTCACTTTGTTTTTAGATGACACCTGTAAGTGAAACCATACAGTGTTTGTCTTTCTCTGTCTGACAGTTTATTTAGCATGATATCATGTTGCTGCAAATGGCAAGATTTCATACTTTTTTATGGTTTTTTTATTCTTTATATATATAGAAAAGAATGAAATCATATATATATATATATATATATATATATATATATATATATATATATAAAATCATTATCTATATATAAAATCTTCTTTACCTATTCATGACCCGATGGGTGAAAAGGGGCAGGGGAACATAGTCAATAATACTGTGGTAAGTTTACATGGTGACAAATGATTACTAGAAGCAGTGAGGTGATCGCATTATAAGTCATAAAAATGTTGAATCACTATATTATACATATGAAATATAACCAAACTAATATAAAATTGTATAGCAACTATACTTAAACACAAAATTAATTAAAAACAATTTTTAAGTGATACTGATCAATAAAGCTGGGAGGAAAGACAAGAAATACATGTGTGTTTATCTAATTAATAGTCGTTAAGTGTGTGTATGTGTGTACATGCATGTATGATGTTAATGTATAATATACTTCACATATGCACACACATGTGCACTGAAACAGCTAGAAGCCTTCTAAATAAGGCGGCGTTTCACCAGGTGAAGGAAGACAATTAGAAAGGGAGGAAGTCTCCCCTCATTCCCACCCTCCACAGCTGCTTGAAACCACTACTGATTTTGAGCTACTGGCTTCTTTTCCTTTCCAAGGATTATTTTGAGTATTTGGACTTCTACTTATTCTATCTGCTGCCACTAGGAGTTTGGTAAATAATGTGATTTAGCTAAGACGCTTTACTGACAGGATATCCGGTATCTAGTTTAACTAACTAAGGCTAGAGGAAGGGGCGATCAGACTATCTGAATGCATGTTGTTTTTAAAAGGAAAGGAATCAACAAAAACATCAAGGTAGCTGCAGGCCCTTTACCGTCTCAAGAAAACCAAAACAACAGGAGACTGAACTACCTCCCAAAATATGACGTATTGCAGACGTGACCTTTTTGCTTCCTAATGCTGGCAAGTTCCACTGTGACCAAGACCTGGATCAATGAGGTATATAGCTGTAAGTTTTCCCTTCGAAAACTTACAAAAAGAAACGAAAAAGAGAGAATTAGATTAATTGCTGTTCTTAATGTTTTTATCTAAGCAAAGCTTCATAGATTGCTTTTTAAAAGTAACGGCCCCCCTCTTGCCCTGACCAGTATGGCTCAGTTGGTTGGGCATCATCCTGTGAACCAAAATGTTGCTGATTCAATTCCCAGTCAGGATGCATGCCTGGGTTGTGGGTCATTCCCCGGTTGGGGGCATCCAATCGATGTTTCTCTGCCTCTCTTTCTCCCTCCCTTTCCCTTTCTTTCTCTCTCTCTCTCTCTCTCTAAGAAAATGAATAAATAGCCTATTGAAATATACTACACACACTATAAAATTCACTCTTTAAAGTTTACAATTGAGTGATTTTTAGAATATTTACGGAGTTGTATATCTATCACCACTATCAAATTCCAGAACATTTTCATCAGCCCAAAGAGAAAACCCACACCCATTAGTAGTCACTAACCACATCCCACCTCCTGCCCTCCCAACCCCTGCAACCACTAATCTGCTTTCTGTCTCTATGGATTTGCCTACTCTGGACATTTCAAGAAATCAAGCCATATAACATATGGCCTTTTGTGTTTGGTCTCTTTTATTTAGTATAATCTTTTCAAGGTTTATCCTTGTTGCAAGCATGAATCAGTATTTCATTCCTTTTTATGGCAAATGATATTTTACTATAGAGATATGCCATGATTTCATCAGCTCATCAGTTGATGCATATTGGAGTTACTTCTTACAGGTTGCTTGTTTATGGTAAAGAATGAAAGGAAGCCTGGGAAGCAGAAAGAACTAAACCAGTTCAGAACTCAACCTAAACCAGGGATTAATGAACACAATCATTGTCATATGTGCGTTTATACCCAATTCTTGCAAATTGTGCTACTCCTGAAGGATGTTAACAGGAATGTCAGTGGTGGTAACATGAAATATGTGAAAATTTTTTCTCATACTCTTAATAAGAAGATAGGAAACAGAATTAAAACATAACTGAGCAATTTCTCTGAACAAGTGAGCAGATAAGCAAATTGTGGTACACCAATCCACCAGACCACTATTCAGTGATAAACTACTGATACATGCATTGTGGATGTATCTCCATGCAATTATGCTGAGCAAAAGAAGCCACTTTCTTCTAAAATTTTATATCATAATATATAATTGCATCTATATGAAATTCTAGAAAATGCAAACTCTTCTAGCATGACAAAGCAGGTCAGTGGTGACCTGAAGATGAGGTTGGGAAGGAGATATTGCTACTGGGCAGGAGGAAACTGTGGATGGGTATGTTCATCACCTTGACTGTGGCAATAGTTTTATGGGTTTGTGCAGTCAAATACATCAATTTTAAATATGTATCACTTATTATATATCAATTATATCTCATGTAAATTATACCTCAATAAAGCTGTTAAGAAACAATATTATTTAAAAACTGAGTACACCCAGCAAAAAGTATTAGAATGACTACTGTGTGCATAACAGTGCCTTCATTTTGTCTACAAGGTTTCAATTAATTTTACAACAAGTCAAATTGTTCTTTTGCATGAGGAAACCTGAGCTCGAGAGTTCAGTAATTTGCCAAGGTGACTGCAGTCGGTATGAAGCTGAGATCTCTTCTTAACAACCAAATCCATGTGCTTTTCACCATACCACACTGCCTCTCACTGTTCCCGTTATAAGACCCGACTCTTTTTTCTGAGATCCCTGTGTCCCAGAATTTCCAAAGTCAAGGAGTTTTCTCGTCCATAGAAGAGGTTTATGCTCTAGGGTGTGGCATTCCAAATATGTTTTCTTTTGCCTATCATCACAGGCTACCACAAATACCTCTCCAATTATGGGGATTTATTTGATTCAGTTGATTCACTCATTTTCAGTGGATCAGAGTGTTAATCTGGATTATGTCAAGGCAAATAACCCTGGTGCTTGGGTCAAAGGACTGAAAATAGTTTGCGATGAAAAGCAAACTGGACAAAACAAAAAACTGGCCACTCAACCCACTGGCCAGGCATTGTACAGTAGTCACACCTTTGAATATGGGAGACCTAAGAATGTGGACTCTTCAGAGTTGCTACCTACTTTTTGCTGCCCCTTTTGCCAAACTTGAACTTTAAGTTGAGGCTGTCAGCCCATCTGTGTATAGGACAAACATGAGGATGGTTTTCTCCTCCAGATCATCTTTCACCACACAAACAACTGAACTTCACCCAATGCTACCATTGTATTGAGACCCATTTGAAGTTGAGCTATGACTTGGATTAAGTAAAATTAATTAAAAAGTAAAAGTTGGCTAAAACAATTTTTTTTGTAAGATAGCTAGATTTTGGGGAGGAGTGTTATTTCTTTTGAAAAGACTAACAGTGAAGGTTAACTGTGTTGGATATCATACGTTCCATTTGCCCTTCCAGCTTCATCCTTCATTCTGCTCCCCCCAGCTCTGTGCCCAAGGAGACTAAACTGCATGGACTCAGCAACAAGGCTGAGAAGACAAAGAATTTGTTCTTTGTCTTCCTGCTGCCTTTGGTCACCGGGAAACACAAGCAGGTCAGAGGGAGGGGGGAGAATCATTTCAGGGTATTTGTTTCCTGGGATCCCTGCCTGCCATGTTATTGCAATCTGGCTACCCCTTTCCTGGGGGCCGCAGCTCCACTCAGGAGTCTTCTCATCCCAGTCCTTGTCCTTTAGGCCAACAGGCGGTAAAGGAGCCCTAAAGGCATGCACTCCCCCTTGCACGTTCCCTATACTCTCCCCATGTGCTTGTAAATATTCTCTTTATTAAGCTCTGCTAAAATTAATCAATTTGACGTTGTCAATTGTTTCCGACACAGCTGACATTTTCTCAGGGCTACTCAGAAAATGAACTTATTCCAGGTCCTCAGTTGACAGGAAAACACTGACATTCACAGAGTTGATGTCACACCCAGGCAAAGTGCATACCAGTCAGGTGACATGTGGTCAGACAGTACTGACTCACTCTCACTGCACTGGCTGCTGTGTAAGGCAAAGGCATATTCACATAGATTTACGAGAACAGTAAAGGTAGTGGACACATTTCTCATTTCTCAGATTTTAAAATGTAAGAGATGTAAAACATCTTCAGGTTGCTATCTCATGTTTCTTTATGCTTACAAATCATATTTCCATGGTGCCTTCAAACTTTTTGCACATGCTATTCTACTTAGATTGAGACTTTAAACCACTTTTGGAGTGCTATTATCAAATATGGAGAAAGAGAGGTTTGCTACAACAAAAAGGGTCTAAACAGCAAATAAAAGAGAGAACAGATTTCACAGGTACCCTCTGTTTTCCCTCATTGAGAGGCTTTTCATACACAATAACAAATGCTATGAAAGTGAAGTGAGGCATCCTGGGTCAGGCATACACTATAGTCTCAAGTAGGCTGTGATTACTTAGAGCTTCCATCAAAGATGTCAGTCCTTTGAGGAAAAGAATTGATCTTGATCCCATCTAAGACCAAAATAAATAACCTCCCATCTCCAGAATCACCCCAACTATCATTCCCAAATGAAGTATAATGACAATAGCTACTTTGTTGATTTTCCTTGATGATTTTTCTCTGAAATGTCATTTAGCATGACTCTGTAAAGCTGTTTTAAGTGAAGAAGTCAAAATACTGAAACATTAATATGGTGATTTGTTGAATTCTGTTTTTGTGTGTGTGCATGTGTGTGTATTTGCCATAGATTAGAGCCCCAAGTAGAAAGGAGAAATTCATTGAATTGACTTGAATCAGTGAGGTAAGAGCTATCCTTGTATTCATTATGAGTATCTGTGAGAACTTAAGAGTATTTGAAATCAGAAGAGTATCTAGAGAATTCTGGCAGCTTCCATTTAATTCTTTATAACACCAGATGGCTCTTACAAAGCTCTCTTTATTTTTTTTATTTCATTCTTTTTGACGTTCCCTAACTCAATACAACGTATCAATGAATAACACCACCCTATATTTAGATAGCATTTTACAGTTACGAAGGGCTTTCCTATTCATTGTCTCAACGGATCTTTATAGTCCAGTAGTCCCCCCTTATCCACGGTTTTGCTTTCCACAGTTTCGGTTGCCCCCAGTCAACTGCAGGTCTGAAAATATTAAATGGAAAATTCCAGAAATAAACAATTCGTACATTTTAAATTGCATACTGTTCCAAGTAACATGAGGAAATCTCATGCCATCCAGCTCCATCCCACCCAGAACATGAACCATCCCTTTGTCTGGAGTGTCCTCACTGTATCCTCTGCCCACCCCTTAGTCACTTAGTAGCTCTTCAGTTATCAGATCGACAGTCACGGTATCGCAGGTTTGTGTTCAAGGAACCCCTATGATAGCCCAGCACAACGTCATAACGCCTGTGTCATTCACCTCACTTCACCTCCTCATGTAGGCATTGTGTCACCTCACATCATCACACGAAGAAGGGTGAGTACAGTACCTAAAGATATTGTGAGAAACTACATTCACATAACTTTTATTACAGTATATTGTTAAAATTGCTCTATTTTATTATTAGTTGTTATTGTCAATCTCTTACTATGCCTAATTCATAAATTCAACTTTGTTGTACATATAGAAAAAACAGTATATGAGGTATGTCTGGAAAAAGTCCAGTCATTGTTAATATAACAAAAACAGTTTGTGTGACATCGATGTAACCTGACAGCCAAGGAGAGTGGACTGGAATGCGCATGTGTGAACATTGACGACTTTACTGTACTGGTCAGTGGGGTGATAGATGCCATTGAGTGAGCATGGGTGCTGTGTGGCCGTCACATTCAAAATTAGCGAGTAGAGCAATGAATCTGTGTCAAATTTTGCGTTAAGCTTGAACATTCTTCCACAGAAACTATTCCGATGATTCAGAAGGCTGCAGCTATGAGTAATTGGTGATTGGAAGCTTCACCAGGGCAATACACCCATGCATGCATCATGTCTGGTGCAGAATTTTTTGGTGAAACATCAGATCACCCAGGTGATTCTGCTGCCCTACAGCCCAGATTTGGTGCTCTGTGACTTCTGGCTTTTCCCCAAACTAAATCACCTTTCAGACCATCAATGACGTAATATTCAGGAAATTATGACAGGGAAGCTGATGGAGATTGGGAGAACTGCATGCGGTCCCAAGGTGCCTTCTCTAAAGGGGACTGAGGCATCATTGTCCTGTGTACAATGTTTCTTGTATCTTCTATCTTCTTTAAAAAATGTCTCTACTTTTCATAATACATGGCTGGATACCTTCTGGACAGACCTCATGTATAGGTTTCAGTACTATCCAAGGTTTCAGGCATCCACTGGGGGGGGGGTCTTCAAACGTACCCCCTGTGGATAAGTGGGGACTACTGTCATTCAGACATTGTCAGGACAAATATAACCTCCATTTTATAGATGAAGAAACAAAGTCCTGCAGATACCCGTCAAGACTCTTTCAGTAACAATTTAAATTAACTTAGGCAAAAAAATGAAAATGAATTGTCTCACATCACCTGGATTCATGGTCTCCAATTGTTATTTTGCTCTCTCCTTTGCCTTTATCTATCTGCCCCTGTCTGTCTCTCTTTTGCTTCTCCTTTGCACACTGGACTTCATTCTCTTAACAGACTGAAACATGGCCTTACAGGATTCTTACTACCTTGGGACCTCTCTTCCTCAACTTGAGTTGGAAAATTCCAGCAGAAGAGGTGATTGGCCCCTGCTGGGTTGCATGTCCACCCTTTGAACAAACTCCTGTGATCTGGGTTTGAAATACTGGCTTGGGCCAAGCCTCCACCCCTGTGGCTGGTATTACCCAAACAAACAAACGAAACAGGAATAGACATAGCTAGTGGGGCAACTGTGAGGAGAGAGCCAGACCCCTTAATATGTATGTACTTCATTAAATAATCTGCCAAGGGACAGAATCAGAACAACTCCATGACCCATCTGTGGGCTGCAGGCCCAGTAGCCTTCCCTCTACTTCACAGCTTGTCACTGCTGGAGCCACAGAGGTGTTTCTGCGCCTCGCCTTTCCCCACGGCTGCCAGAGTGGTCTGGTTCAGGAGCAAAACTTGGAAGGGGCTCATGTTCTAGAAGTGATCCTGTCACTCTTCAGCTGTGTTCGTGGGCAAGTTACTTAACCTCTGGGAACCACAGCTTCCTCCTTCGTAAAATAAAGCAAACAATCCCTGCGTCACAGGGTCATCAAAAGGATAAACAGAGATAATGTACACCAGATGACTTTGAAAATTATAATGAACTACCATAAGGTTTATTCCTAAATTCTGTATGTAAATTCTATTGAGGCTAAAATGACACATTGACATTTTCCAGTGACAGTTCTCTCTGCCACCAACCCTCTAATAGAATCACTTTGATTCTGACATTTTTACTTTTCCGGCTTTAAAAGGCGCATTTCAAAAAGAAGTATCAAGTAGTATCTCAAAATTTAAATATACAGTCTAGGAAAAAAGCTTATGAACAGATGGTTTAATGGCACTTATCATGGTCACTTTTTCAATACAGACTGACGAGTAGATAAAAATTTCTGGAACGCACAAGAACTATTAACAGTGTTTACGTCTAGGAAGTGGGGCTAGAAGTTGGTGTTTGGAAAGACACTTCTAGTTTTCATGTAGTCCCATGTAGACCACTTGAATTTTAAATAACTTACACATGAATTCCTTTCATAATAAAAAAAATTGAAAAAATTAAAAGCATGGTTATCACAGAAAAGGAATATGGTGTATACCCAGTAGAGTGTCTGATGCATCAAAAGCTTTCGATGCATTCTTGTTTGTCGATCATTCTAGGTGTTTCTAGTTACTGCCCATCCAGCAAAGTAAGATCAGCTTCACTAGAGTGAAAGCCAGCTCTCATCTCTACCATCATGTGAATGTATGTTTCCATCAACCACTTTGTGGGGAAGGCTCATTACCACCTGCAGAGGAGATGGTTTTAAACTCTTACACCTTCATATACAAAAAATGAAACCTACTTTCTTAACTCCCAATTATAAAGCACAGTGCATGCGGCAACCTCTCAACTCTATTCTCACTGTTCTTGCAGGCATACTCCCTTCCAAATGTCAGAGGACTCTGGGCTTCTAGGAACCGTTTTATTTTAGAGCTGGGGGTTTGCATGGTATTTTCTAAGAAATTAAAGGTTACATGGCAGCATATGCCAAGACTAAAAGACAGATTTAAATAGTATTTTTTTAAATGATGTAATAGCTACGAACTTTGGATGCTATCCACTGGTTAAGTGCTATACCGGTTGCCTAGTTACCTCTCTGTAGAAAGGTCAAAATGGTTCTCTCTGAATCTAGAAGGAATTAAAAACCTTAATGTTTCCTCATTAAGCCAAAGCTTGTGTGTAGAGACCCTATAGAGTCATCCCTTAGACAGGTGCCATCAGACTTTGATGAGGTGACAGCCCTTGAGGCCAGCCAAGGAGATATTTCAGTAAAAGACATTTATGTGAACTTTGTTCCTACACCCACATTTCACTAAAGTTGCTACATCTTTCCATTTATCATATCCAATTGCAATCTGCTATTACAGGATATCAAAAAACTTTCCAGCTTCGTTGACACAACTTCTATCCCATGAGAGGTGGAAGAGAGTCCAGTGTTTTAAAATGTTACACTTAAAAAGCCAAATTTTTATTGTGATCAAGTTTGCAAAGTATAGGACAGCCTATAATCCAGTAACAACTATACATCTTAATAGTGTCTTAACTCTCAGAGATGTTCCTTTTTTTTTTTAACCATCACCCGTGGATATGCTTATTGATTCTAGAGAGGAGGGGAAGGAAGGGAGAGAGGGGGAGAGAAACATCAGTGTGAGAGAGAAACACTGACCAGTTGCCTCTCCTACGTGCCCCAACAGGGGACCGAACCTGCAACCTCGGTGTGTGCTCTGCCCAGGAGTCAAACCTGCGACCATTGCTACAGGACGATGCTCCAACCGAGGGAGCCACGTCGGCCAGCACAGAGGTGTCCCTCTTTCCCCT
Organism: Micronycteris hirsuta; assembly: GCA_004026765.1. NCBI lineage: Eukaryota > Metazoa > Chordata > Mammalia > Chiroptera > Phyllostomidae > Micronycteris > Micronycteris hirsuta. Next base: position 15,348 of record PVJI01005627.1, read on the forward strand.
CTTAGAGACGTTTCTCATTAGTTCTGCTTTGCAGACACTTTCAGGTCTACATATCTTCTCCCAGTAATGGGACAGGATAGAACAACAATTTTGATCTAGAAACTTAACGTAAGAGTGTTGAAATGGATTCAAACTTCTTCCACAACTTAGGACGAGAAGCAGTCTTTAAAAAAAAAAAATCTCTTGAAATTCAATCGACTTTTTTTTTTATTGGAGGGAAAATTCACATGGCATAAAATTAACCATTTGCCATTTCAAAGCGTTCAGTGCAAAGGCGTTTAGCACCTTCACGGCGTTTGCAGTCATCACCTCCATCTGGTTCCCCGACCCTTCTACTGTCCCCAAAGAAACCCTGTACCTAGAACAGCCATTTTGATCTCTTGTTTATATTTACTCTCTAATTGCTCTTTGGAAAAGAATGAAGTAATTGTCTTAAAGGACAGCATCATGATTTGACCATCTTTCATTTCTACTGGAACTTGTTTGATTCACAAAAAGACAACTGAAGTTCCAAGCTGAAATGAGGCTGGTCTGAAAATGAAAACAAGATTTGGAAGTCCTACAAGGAAGGAGCCCAAAAAGGGATTGTGGAGGATATCCAAATAATGCACAATTCTACCCAAGGCCTCTACCTTCGCCGTCGGAAACCCAGATCTTACCTCCATGACTGATGGTGCTCACTCTTTTTGTGGGGAATTAAACCACACCTAGAAGTTAGCTATAGTAAATACCACTACAGTGAAGCTCTGAATTATGATGTTATTATTTCCCTTCAGTTTCCACATTTTAGAGCCTCATAAATAAAGTATGACAGGCAGACATAACAGCATGAAATAAAAATCTCCCACTTCTTTGCTGCTATTCAAAGACTTTGGAACATGCACACTGTAGGCAAACTTGTCAGAGTTGGAAAAATGTCAAAAGCAGCACACTCTCCAGAGGCCACACCCACAGTACCAGAAAGTCTGGCCAAGAAAGGAGCCCTTGGACTTGAACCTGTCCACTTGATCCGATGCCAAACACTCCAAGAAAACCCAAAGCCTTCAGTGCCTGTATCTAATAGGCAGGATTTGCAGAGTCAAGACAAGGACTTGCTTCATCAATTTGGGAACCCTAAAACTTCTCAATAAAATGTTAGATAATCTCTGCTACCTGAGGCATTAAGACAATTAATTACTTTGGAATAGGCAGATAATAGCCCCCAAGTAGGTCCATATCCTAGAACCCGTCGATACATAACCTTATGTGGATAAAGGGACTTTGAAGATGTGGTTAAATTAAGGACCTTGAGAAGAGGAGATTATCCTAGATGATCCAGGTGTGCCAAATCGTATAACGTGGGGCCTTAAAATCAAAGAACCTTTCCTGGATGTGTTCAGAATTAGATGTAACTACGTTAGAAAGCCACAGCGATGCAATGTTGCTTCCTTTAAAGATGGAGGAAAGCGGACTCCACAAGCCATTAGTCAAAGAAATGAATTCTCCCCTAGAGCCTGCACAGAAGAACGTAGCTCTGTTGAAACTTTGCTTTTAGCCCAGAGAAATTCCTGCAGAACTGAAGCTGCAGAACTCTAAGGTAATAAACTTGTCTTATTTTATACCACTGTTTGCAACAGTTTGTTATAGCAGCAATAGGAAATAAATAGATTCTTCGTCATCGTTGCTATTCAATTTTCATGATGCCTTAGTAGTATTTTGCTTTAAACCCCAATATTTGACCATTGCTTCCCTAGTGTTTAATTTGCTTCTCTATATAGACCTAAAAAAAAATAGACTTAGTACAAGAGCAAATATGCTCAAAATCCCTCCAACAGTACAAAACAATACTTCCTTGTATGCATCTACTTTATTTAGTTTCTTTCCTTAGTTTGTTAGCACAGAGACCACTTACAGAAAGAACCACTGAGCATAACTGAAACCAATAATTTTGCAAGAAGCAAAAGTGCTCTTAGGTGAGAATAGAAAATGCCAAATAACCTCTTTAAAGTTGTACACTAGGACACAGTAGTTCTCAGTGTCTCTGAAGATCACGACCAGAAGATGCCTCTGGCCTTCTGTGAGCCAAGGATAGGAAAACAGAGAACAGTGAGAAATCGTTCCATTCAGCACACCTGCGGCCCCCATCGAGACATTCTGCTTGGATTGAAACCATTTAAGAGCATTTATTAGCATGAAAGTAATCAACCCAAATATCAGAGAAAACATTAGAAACCATTAACTAATGTAGAAACTAACTAACTGACTTAGAAAATATTATTATAATGTCTTTATTATTAGCAAAATTTGGTTGAATGTATGGCTCAACATTCACCTATAAGATATTAAGTACTGAACTCCAAAAGAACCTCAAAATGGAGTAGCAAATGCTATACATAGTATTAAAAGCAGACATACAAAGGTCTTTTGTTTAATAAGCTCTAGACTAAAGATTCTCAACTCTGCCTGCATATTAAAATACCTGGAAAGCTTTTAAAAACAGCAGATGTCCAGGCCCCTCCCCCAGAGATTCTGATTCAGCTGGTCTGGGTAAGGCCTGCATATGAGTGCTTTTAAATTTTCCCCTGGAGATTCTGATGTGCGGTCTGAGTTGTGAACCCCTGCTCGGTACCCAACTACGATTAGCCTACTGGACTTATCTACCTGGATGTGGCCACTCCACGAAGTTGAATCCTTTCTTCCTGTATTTGTATCCCAGTTATCACAACCCATATCATCTCCCCAAGGAGAAATCTGGCAGTCATTCCAGATGCCTGCTGTCCCTTCACTTCTCATCCTTAATCAGCAGTTCCATCAGTTCTCCCACCATTTCCAAACCCAAGATCTCTACTGGTCTCCTTCCATTAGTCTCTTTCCACATCTTTATACTGTACTAGGTAGCCTAAGGAATCGTCCTTAAAGAAAATTACGTGCCCTTCTCTGTCTTCCCACCCAAACTAGAATCCACTCTTGGACCTGGCTCTTGGAGTCCTACCCCTACTTCATTGGCCTGCTTCTCAAGCCACACCTCTGCAGTCTGCTATATCCCAACCGGGCCATCACCACTGCAAACGGCTGAAGGTTCCACCATGCTCTTTGGGGCCTTTGTGTACTTTCACATGTGACTCCTTATTCCCAGAATGTCTTTCTCTAACTTCTCTGACTGATGGCCCTTCATGTCATAGCTCAAATAAATGCCCCCTTGCTCATCAAGCCTCTTGCCAAACTCCCCACCAAGTTAGTCCTCTCTTCTCTCACCCAGGGCACTCTGCTCAGAGAGCTCCTTTTTTGCAAGGTTCTCTTTCCCACGAGACTGAGCAACTCTGAGACCAGACCTGTGTGTTTTCCATCTTTGTATTCCCAGCACCTGGCATTCACTTCTTTGTTCATTCCTTCAACAGTTGTATTAAACATGTAACAAGTGCCAGCCACCTTGCAAGAGACTAAGGGCAAAATACTTCCTCAGAGCTTATATTCTTGAAAAGGAGGTAGATAATTGGACAAACACTTATGATAAAATAAGTAGGTACATGAGAGAGTTGGGAAAAGTGTTTTGTGTTTTTAATTTTACAGTATTTTAAGTGAAAAAATATCAAAACAGGTTTTAAAAATTGTGGCGCATTTTAAACGTTGACATCTAACAATGAAAGTGACAGGATGAGCGTCCTCTCTTCATTTTGTCGGTGTGTCTCCAAAAGAGAGCCCCGTTTGGAGATGCCAGAAGTCCAAATTTGGGGGCTTCATAAGTGTGAGGTGGGGGAAGTTGGCTCTCTTACCCTAAGGAGGCTCGGACACTGGTAAACACTAAATATTTGTTGGAAGAATAAATGGATGAATGACTAGCCCCAGAAAACGAAGTCAGTTTATAAGTAAGTTTTCTTATTAGCATTTTGCTGTAGCCACTGAATAATTATGTAAATAAAAAATTAAAGATTCAACAACCAAATTCAAGCCACTGTCATACATCCAATGAGGAAAGAAGAAAAGAGGTGGGTGTATAAATCAAACTATACTGGCCATCAGTTGAAAATTGTTAAAATTAAATGAATATGAATATGGAAGTTCATTATATCATTCTCTCTATTTGGGTCTATGCTTGCAATTTTTCATAATAAAGTTCAATTTTAAAAGGGAGGTTGACAGTCCACGTCACTGACTAGAGGAAACCGTGTTTTGGTTGGGGAGAGCACAGACATTATCAACTGTGTCAGCAATACGGTGACTTTTCCAATCTGTAGCCAGGTTAAAAGGGCTTTAGCTAGTTTCAAAGCCAACTCAGCTTCTTAAGAAGAAACCCACCAGCATTAAACTGACCTTTTGTTGTAGGTATTGTCGCTGCTGCTGGAAAAGCCCCTACAATCTGCTGACAACAGGGTTTGCCCTTCTCTGATCGAAACTCTGACCTAGCTAACGTCTGTTTCACAGGGTATGTCCTCAACGGCTGCGCCCGATTAGTCATGTCTGGTGCCACAGAAATATATTTTGTTCATTAGGGCCACGACCTCAAAGGTCTCCAACTTGGGTTTTTAGAAGAAAACGGGGAAACCTGGGTGAGAAGTCTGGTTTCGAGGAGAGCCATTTTCCCCTCTGAAATCCTGAAGCCATGTCGATATTGCTAAAGACACTATGAACGTTCGATAAACATCACATGTTAAATGTTTTCATCTATAGCATCACTTCAGATAGCTATTTTCCTTTTGAAGTTCTGGTGAGATTCAAGAAGATCTTAGAAGCAAATATTTTAGAATCCTTACCTTTTCTGTTCCTGAAGCCTGAGGCTCACTGGCAGATCTGGCTGTCAAAAGAGCAAAGAGGAGAATGTGTCATTTAGACAAAGGAGAAATAACATGACAAGTAAGAGCTGAACGAGCCAACGAATGTTTCTGTAAATGGGATCGGGTGCTGATGGCCAAATGGCTCTAAGAGCAGGAAGGTCTAACAGGTTTACATTTCTGAGCCAAGAAGCAGACGTGTTGTTAACTCTTTTCCTTTTAACAAACATATCTGTGCAAATAGGAGTTCTTTTCTTTATGAACATCCCTAGCCTGCCAGGCTATGTGGGAACACGAAGTTGTTCTGGGATCCCTAGGGGAAGCAGAGTTCTCGGGGACAGAGGCTGCGTCCAGGTGAGATGAATAAGAACAAGCTTCCCTCCTGCCCTCACCCGATTTGCTCCCAGCAGGACCAAAGTGGCGGTGGCAGAGGCAGAGCACACTCTTTCTCTAGGTGTCAGAGGCAGAGTTGGAACACCCTTTGAGCGTATCTAGCACTTTAAGAGGGTAGATGAATAAGTTAGTGGTTGCAAAAGCATCTGTAACATCCAAGGCTGCTGCAGGCTGTTTAAAAGTAGAAACACCTGTACCTCAAGGCACTAATGACCTCTGAGAATGTTGAGCAGATTTGGCCTAATTTTGCCTACTGTGCCTGAGTATGGTTCATATCTAAGAAAGTTCCTATGTTCAGAAGTGCCTTTACTCCTGAAAAGCTACCCAGCACCTGGCTTGAAGGGAATCGCCTCTGCCTCTGGAGTGCTTTACCATTATTCTGCTGTACCTCAGAACAAAGAGGTACCTCACATAGAAAGCACTAAGGGTGAAAATCCCATTCACATGAGGTCCTAGGACCAAACTCACATTAATGTCTCTAGAGATCTCCCGTTGCTGAAGAGTGGCCCATGTGGTTCAATCTCAATCCAACCGATTATACTCCCAGACAAATTTAAGGGATCATATGTTTTCAAATGAGCCAAAGTTATTAGAAAACTATTATCATGATTAATGATAGCAAAGGAAAAAAAAACAAGCCGAGAGCAAAAACAATCTATTTTCAGAGAACGAATCCTAGAGATAACAGTGATTAGTGGGACTTGCAAAATAGCCTGTTCCAGGGCACGCCGGCACCCATACATTATTGCCAATAGCATAAATCAGCGAAGCCTCTCTGGAAAGCAGTTTGGCACTATTTATCAAGATCCTCAAATATATTCTCAATTATTGTCTTAGTAATGCCACTCCTTGACTTTATTCAAAAATAAGTAAATAAAATCCGAACTGTAGAAAAAGAATTATTACCATGTGTTAAAAGCCTGAATAACAAACACTATTAAATAAAACAGAGAAACTCTACATGAAGGAACTTTAAAACAATGAATAAAAATGTTTAAATGAGGAAAAATGCACATGATATAAAGTGAAGTTAAGTGAAAGAGAGTATAAAATTTTATATATAGTATGACCTCAACTATTTTTCTAATATACATATTTACAAATACATGATGTTTCTAATATAGTTTCTATGTTTTGCATATGTGACATTCTTGAAGTGGCAAAAATTGCTGGATATACATCAGTATCTGCTCTCTTCTTATTCCATGCTTATAACTGAATTCTAAGTAGCACATACCACATACTTGTCAAAAATAACTACTTTTCCCAGCCTCCCTTGCTGCTAAGCATGTAGCCATGAGTCAAATTTCAAAGGAATGGCTGCAAAAGCGATACGTGCATCTCTGGGTTATGCCTTTCCCTTTCACCGTTCTCCCTTCTTGCTGGTCATAGCAGGCTCCTTATGACAAGCCACGTTACACCACAAAGTGAGGGAAACAAGATAGGATGACAGAACCATGCGCTATAAGAGGCCTGGTTCCTATGATCTTTTGGGCTAGGGCTATTTACCAGCCCTGGGCCACCCACCTCTAGATTGTTCCACGAAAGAGGAAGAGCTCCCAGCACAGGCCAGCCACTGTGCAATCTGGTCCCTTACAAGCATGTCAACCAGCAACCTAATTAATGGAAAGGCTCGTTCTTAGTTTTGCTTAACAATTTAAGCATTTCCAAATGTTCAATAATTATCATGAATTACTTTGTCAGAAGAAAAATTTAGCTTTGTTTGCTAATGTTAAGAAAATGAAGATAGCATAAAATAAGTCTGGGCAACATTTGCCTTCTTTCCACATAGGAGAAAAAAATGAAATCTATCGTTATAAGAACTAGTTATTACATCATATGCCAGTGCACAGATTACACACACACTCCCTGAATTTGTATGACCCTTAGTCACACCCCGTGGCACTTTATTTGAAACCTTTTGAAAAATAGTTTTAATAAGGGAAAGTTGTTTAACTCTAAATAAAATCTGCTAGAGGAATACTCTAAAAAAATAAAACTCCAGTCAAGGTATTACAGTAGTTCACCCTTATCCATGGTTTCACTTTCCATGGTAAGACATGGTTCAACAATATTGAATGGAAAATTCCAGACATTAACATCTCATACGTTTTAAATTACATGCCATTCTGAGTAGCATGATAAAATCTCGCACCATCCCCTTCTATCCTGCCTGGGATGAGAATCATCTCTTTGCCCAGTGTCTCCACGCTGTATATGCTACCTGCCCATTAGCTGCTTAGTAGCCTTCTCAGTTACCAGACTGATTGTCATGGTATCCCAAGGCATGTGTTCAAGTAACACTTATTGTACTTAATGGCTCCAAAGCGCAAGAGTAGTGATGCTGGCAATTCACATATGCCAAAGAGAAGACAGAAAGTGCTTCCAGTAAGTGAAAAGGTATGTAAGCAGAGGAAAAACATAATACATATAGGGTATGGCCCTACCCATGGTTCAGGCATCCACTGGGGAGGGACATCTTAAATTGTATCCTGCACAAATATGGGGGACTACTGTATATTTATCCATTTAAGAGGATACATAGAACTGCTTAAAGTGAATTTAGAAACATTCTTAAAAACAGTTTCGAATGTGCACTAACTCATACCTTTACTTTAAGGTGTTGTTTGTTCTCCATATAGAATCATAATGAATCACTCTCATAGCAATTCTACTGGCCCAATAACTCTGTTGACTGTCCATCAACAGAGGTATTGATTTCATTTTCCTCTGGAGGGGGAAAGGTTTGGCAGAGCTCACATAACCTTCCCGGTCTCCTCTGTAACTTAGGGGCCTGCATTATAAGATGGCTGTCCAAGAAAAAGGAGTCACATCTTCTCCACAAAATACAGGAAAGATATCTGGTCTACTTGGGGGTCGGATCTAAAACAAAGGCCTCACTAAAACCCATCTCTAACCATATTAGAATAATGCACTGAGGATCCTTTAAATCTACGATAATGTTATGCCAGTGGCATTTCGTGCCTTTTAGAGGATCATTAAACCCTATGCACTTGCATACAAGATAATTCACCAGGTAGACCCTAGAGACTTAGGTGTAATTATATATCAGATAAAAAACCCTTCTCAAGAGAATGCCAAATGGTCCTTTTCCCACCTGTGAATCACAACATCCAACACTAATATGGCTAATTCACATTCAATAACAAAGGCAGGATGCCAGAGTTTCATCATTTCCCTCTGAGGATGACTGTGCCAATATGTTTTCAAGAACACCCTATATTCTCTCTTGCAATAATTGCAGCTGATAGTCAAAGCTCTGAATTCTCAGTTTCTTTCCCCTTTTTCCCTTTACAGGAACATAAGCAAGCCAACTCAACAGGCCTAATCACCATGGCAACAACATGCGCTGTGATGATGAGTGTGTTTGTTTTTTAAAATGACTCACAGATTGTTCCCCCAGAAACCCCAGACACACAGGTTTCTGGCTGGTTTATAAAATCTCTTCAAAGTTTTCTTGCAAATTTCTTCTATTAGCATAACTGGTGTGATGAAGAGACATTCATCACAATCAAAAATGCCCTTCTCCTTAAGGATAAAAAAAAAATCTCACTTGGTTCCTTAAACACTCCAAGATTAATCAATTTAAAACTCAAGTTAATAATGAAATTAATTTGAGTTTGTATGCTGGAGATAATTAATCTGTTCCTAATTTAAATAATTAAGGTATTTCATAATGTAGTTTTAGAGACCCAAATGGAATAATCAGCTGAAATAAAATCAGGAGTAAAAAAATATCAAATAGAATAGCCTAAATCTGTGGGTATGGTCGGTCATATGTAAAGTGTTACAAAAGAATAAATGTCTTAATAATGAGATGTTTTTCAAACGAATGTTCAAAATAAAGACACTTATTTTTAAAGTTCAGACATGAATGTGTCCAGACATTTGGAGAACTGTGGACTACTTCCATTTATTTATTCCATACAGACTATTTAAGACCTCCTATGTACTAAACACCATTGTGTATAACTGGAACACTGCACTGAGGGCTAGGGAGGACTGTTTTATTACCGGAGATGAAAGCCCATGTACTCTCAGAAGGACCCTTTGCTTTACAAGACACCATTCTGAATAAGCTCTCAGTGAGAAGATCCATTTCTTAATGATCATATCAGGCCTTGAATTCAGAGTCCTGATTTTGGCATCACAGTTGACTCCCTTCCAAAAAAGATGCTGGTAATTTTGTTATGTTGATTTCCTCTGTATGAAGTGGAAATAAATCTTATTTTACCAGAAATTTAACTAGAAATTTTTATATAAATCTATTTAACTTAAGAGTCTAAGTCTCCCGATGCTTACGTATAATATAACATATAATATGCATGCATGCATACACACAGAAAATAGTCCCTAAATATTACTATCTCCAAACAGTTATACATTTTATGCACTGTTACCAATAATATATTTTTTCTCTAGTTTAAAGGGGTAACCTGAGTGTATCTGTCATGAGAGGCTAGGTTATTCTGCAGTAACAACCCCCCAAATCTCTGTGGCTCAAGACAGCAGAGTTTATTTGTCACTCTCACTACAAGATGGGTCAGTGGAGAGACTGTCTCTGTGTTGTCTTTACTCTGAGACTCAGGCTTAAGAGAGCAGCCACCCGTTCTTCCTATGCTCTGCTACTCCCAATCACCAAGTGATGTGCTTATGCCCTGGTTCTTACAAGCTTCTTCAGGGAAGTGGTAAATGTCATTTCTGCTCACATTTTACTGGCCAATGCAAAATACATGGCGACACCTAACTAAAGTGGACAGAGAAGTGTAAGTCTATCATGAGTTGAGAAGGAAAGCTGGGAATATTATGAGTAAGCACATGGATTACTGAACAAACAGCACATGCCTGAGATTGACACTTAAGTAAGTTAGTTAGAACATCGACATGTGACTATCCCATGCAAATAGGCTTCCTTAGGTGATTCCTTACCCCAAGTTTGAGAACCTATGATTGAGGTTGGGCTGTAATAATTTCTGGTAGAAATTCAGCAAGAATCCCATGGATAGAATAAAAGATATTCTACTCCAGCTTGTGGTGACAATAACAATTGTAATTATAACAGCTATCTATCTGAATAATTACTGTAAGTCAGGCACTATGCTAAATAAATATTCTATATACATTATATAATTTTCTTCTGACAATTTTGTGAAGTAGGTATTGTCATCATAATTTCCCATTTTATAGAACTGGTATACAAAGTTTAAGCAACTTGCTCAAGAAATTCTGATTCCCATGTTTTTCAACTATCATGTTAACCTGTGTAGGAAGCCTTAGAATATTATTTTTTTACATTATTATTTTAGAATTATTTTAAGACATAATAAAAGACAAGTTGTACAATTTTATTTATTTTTTGCCTGGGCCCTTTCATCTTTGCATATTTAAATTTTCTATTATTTTAAATAAAGAAAATCTTCGGGCGATTCAATATCATTTTTTTCCAAGAAAAAATAGTAAAACTGTTAGTGAAATGTCTTTAATGCTTATACACAGCAATGTTCCCTACGCACAACCATCATGCATAAGGTTAAAAAAAACAGCAAAGGATGAACTGACTTTTCCAAGGATAGCCTCCAAAATGAGATTTTTTTTCCCTGTTTAAATTTTTCAGTTTTTTTCAAATGGTTTGCAACAGATCAGATAAATATCCTTCTTAAACAGAGCTCTGTTGGCAAAGCCTAAAAATTAACTTTACTTTCCTGTTTAAAAATGCAAATATAAGAGTAGGAAGCACTCAATCATTTACTACAGAAAAGGTACTCCTACCATTAATACTTAGTCTGTTATGATGAGAAAGCACAGAAATACACTTAGAGATGAGCAGTCAAAACACTGTAATGACATTTCCACTGAAATTTCCCCTTTTTGCTACTGCTGCCTCGCATACAGAGCCTCTGAAATACAACAGCAAAGTGGAGGTAAGAACCATGAAGAAAATGCAACAATAATGAAACTGCATGTTGCCTCGGAGTTGGAAAGTGAAAACCTATTTTCAAAATAACTCATAATAGAAAATTCTAGAGATTACTCATTCTTCTCTTACAGGTGCCGTGATCAACAAAATACATCCCTCTCTAGAGAAAAAACAAACAAGGTTTTCACTTAAGTCCAACAGATACCATACACAGAACCTTGGCCTTGCTAGCTCATTTCTTGGCCCTAGGTGGATTTTATTTTGATCAAATTGATTTAAATGACCAGCCAGGAAGACTCAATTTAATTACATATTTTTACAATGCAGACATGCAGGCCTGGTTGTCTAAATTAAATGCTATTTTTATTGCTTTATAGAACCTGATGTATTTTCTTCCAGAATAATTTGTTTAGAAGGTTCTTCTTGCATCAGCCATTTCGTATTTTCTTCTAGGGTTCTTTTTCCAATCTACCTAGGTCATCTTCATCAACCAAAACAAGTTTTGGGGTGTGAATGTGTGTGTATCAAAGGGAGATGCATGAAAGCACTGTTCAACTCAGTTGTGTGATCTTGATAACTGATTTAATCTTCTAAGCCTTGGTATCTTCACTTATAAGGTGGGAATAATAATAGTTGCAGACTCTATTGACTGCCTACTGGATAACCATTAACCTTTCTTCCTCACTAACAGAACCAATCCTTTTTGGGGGGCGGGGGGAGGGTTGCCAACTATGTTCTTCAGAGAGGCAGGCTGCTCCAAGGTCTCAGGAAAAAACTCTTTTATTTTTAGCCAATCACAGTGGGCCACCTTCCTATCCACTAAGAGATAAGCATATGAGTTGTGAGGGGAATTCAGCTGGAATTCATGAGAAGAAACTAGCCACTTCACTGTGTCTCTAGACATTGAAACCTGCCTATATTCTGAAATCATAGTAGCCATCTCAGCACGGCGACAAAGATGGGCATAAGAGGGTAAACCAATCTGCTGAGGTTGTCAGAACGGGATGAAGGAAAGAATTCAGGTTGCTAAGAACGTTTTTCACCTATGCAAAACTAACTCTGGATTCACCCTCCTTTCAGGAGGTTTTGAGATAAGTCTCCTATTGTTCCAACCATTTTGGTAAGGTGTTCTTTTCTCAGCAGCCAAAAGTGTCCTGATAGGAAAATACTATTCTCATCTCATACGCTTACTTTTAAAACTAGTGGAAAACCGTAACGCATGCAAAGCATCCAGGACACAGCGACACAAACGGAATGTGCGACAAGTGCTAGTTCTCATCTTGATTTTTGAAACATGTTGATTGATCTTCACTCATTCAAATGTGAGAGCTGGACTCTGTGTTGTTTGAATGACTCCTCTGCGAATTTTCCCTAGTTCTTCTAGACAGAATGAAGGGCATAAGTCACTGCTTTCTCTATTTACTCATCTAAAGGTAATACCAAGTACCCTAAATTTATTTTAAACAATGAGATTGGCGTTTAATTCAGACAGCAAGCCCTGTAGTGCTGACTGCAGTGTAGAAAAAATGTAGTTCAACAGAGGCATCCTCCTGACTGTGTAAATCAATGGATCTAAATAAAAGTCAGCCCTGACCAAGTGCCCAACACACCAGCCAAGTGTTCCTCATTTGGAGTTGGCCTAGTTTAATTGAAAATCTTCTTTTGCAGACGAAAGACGTATTTTACAGATTACTGTACACATATGTAAAAAGGCCACATTTCATCTGGAATTTTATCTCATCCTTATTTTAGAATCCAGAACCTTTTGCTTGGGAACCCTCTCTCCCTCAGATCTTCATGTGGCTGACTCCTCACCATAATACAAGTTTTAATTAAAATGTCACCTCCTCAGAGAGGCCTTCAGGGATTACCCAATAGTAAACCCCCCAATACCACCACCGTCACACACAACTTTTATAATTCAACCGGTGTCTATTTTAATCCATCTCAGCACTCATTACTACCCAATATTCTCTTGTATTGTAATTTCTTTCTATCAGTGGGGTCCAACCCTGGCTGGTTCTGATCTAATGAGTCTGTGCTGAGGCTTGGGACATAGGTTTTTTTTAAAAGTATTCCTTAGTGATTTCCAATGTGCAGCCAGGTCTAAAATCCACTGGCTTATGCGTTTACTGGGTCGCTCCCAACATTAGAATGTAAGTTCCAAGAAAATAAAGGACGGGCTTCTTTTGTTTGTCCAACTTCCCCTGACCCTTCAAAGGACACGTGTCACATTGCAGACATTCAGTTAAGACGTGTGGACGTAGTGTCTGTTCACCAGTAGTTTATGAGCAGGCGCCTAGAGTATCTAGCCCACTAGGCATCAAAAAATAAGTGACTCAAGAAAGTTCTGTAAATAAATGAGTAATAAACAACATGCATTTGTGGACTTAAATGTTCTCAGCAAATAAAAGTAAATAAATAAATAGATAAGGTAATAGATAATGAATGTGTTCATTGACTAGATAGGAGCAATCTTTTGGCAGTATACATCAAATCACCATAGTGTACACTTTAAATATATTCAAATTTTATCAATCACACATCAATAAAGCTGAAGTTAAAAACAAACAAATAGCCCTGGCTGGTATAGCTCAGTGGATTGAGCACGGGCTGTGAACCAAAGGGCCACCGGTTCGATTCCCAGTCAGAGCACATGCCTGGGCTGCAGGCCAGGTCCCCAGTGAAGGTCACGTGAGAGGCAACCACACATTGATGTTTCTCTCCCTCTCTTTCTCTGTCAGTTCCCTTCTGTCTAAAAATAAATAAAATCTTTTAAAAAACAAACAAACAAATAAGCACTGGCCAATGTGGCTCAGTTGGTTAGAGCATCATCCTATAACCAAAGGGTTGTGGGTTCAATTCCTGGTCAGAGGACATGCCTAGGTAGTGGGTTTGATCCCCAGTCCAGGATGTGTGTGATCCCCAGTCTGGTCTGGGAGCATACTGGAGGCAACCAATCGATGTTTTTCTCTCACATCAATGTTTCTCCCTTTCCCTTCTTCTCTAAATAAAAAAAAAAAACTCCTTGGGTGAAGATAAAACAAATTTTAAACAGACAAACAAAGAAAAGAATCCCCAAACTGTTTTGTATGCTATAAGGAAGATAAAGATGAAAATGGATGTGGCCACTCTCCTCAAAGATCTTGCAAAAGAAAAAAAAAAATCAGAGTGCCATTATACACACTAGAATGTGCTCATTGCTGTGATGAAAGAGAAAAAGACTTTGGGGAAAAAAGATTGTTTCTTATTGGGGATGGGAGAAAAGAAACCAAGAAAGGCTTCATAGAAGAGGTAGCATTTAAACTGAGCCTCACCGAACAGATGGAATTTGGCTATTTAGAGAAGAAAGACCGTGGCAGTGACATGTGGAAGCAGAAGCAGGAAGGTTATTCTAGGGAGAGGCAAGAACATAAGCAGCAAACCAGCCCAGCTGGGGCTTAGAAGGGCCCGAACTAAAACATGGCTGTCAACATGGAAAAGAGTAGATAGTGCCATGATGTGTTTATGACGACAGTGCACTGGGCTGTGCAACTGACTACAACTTGGACTGTTGGTGGGGAAAATGGGGAAAATGAGTTTTTATAACTGAGGGACTGAGAGAATGGGTGTCCTTGATAATCATGGAATCAGGAGAGGAGCTGGTATAGAGGAATGTGGGAAGGGGTGGCCAGGGCTGCTCTGGACATGGGAGTTTCACTGTCAGTGGGTTGGATGCTCTGGGAAGTTTGCCAGGAACTTGATGTGTAAGTTTAGAAAGGAGGTTAGAGGTCAGGATGGAGAATCGGTTTGGGGACTGACTCACACAACAATGACTGAAATCATAGGAAGGGATTTGATTAAGGGAGAGAGAAATTAAATTGCAGAAGAATCAAATCTCGAGAACACTCATACTCAGAATTTAAAGTGGGCAGAGAAGAGGGAAGCCTTCAGAGAGGCATGAAGGGTGGCAGAATATGCCACCTCAAAATTTGTCTCTTTGGCATAAGAATTATTTTAGGCAGATTATTTTGGAAGACAGCATACACAGAGAAATTCTGAAAATGGGCTAGAAGTTACCTCTTTTATAAGGAAAATTTACATTTATGAAGGAAATTTTCATTTGTAAAAGTGCCTCCCTCTCTGTACCAGGAAGAAAAAGACTCTTGTCTGCGGAGGGGCACCAACAACCTAAATGTGTGTAACTACTCACTCTCATTCACTGCGCTTTTCCTGATCACCGCCCCGTACCTGGCCTCCTCCACGTCTCCTCACTTCTGTCTTTTGGCTGAAGATGTTTTTCACTCCTGAATTCTAAACCATCTCTGAGAGTTACTCATTTTTCCCTGGGTATCTCTCTTATATACATGAGGTATACATATTAATAAATGTCTGCTTTTCTCTTATTGATCTGGTTTTTGTTACTGGGTGCTCGCTGAGAACTCAGGAGGGTAGAAGGAAAACTGCTTTTCCTTCCTTATAGTTAGGAAGAAAACAAGCTTGGTAGAGGTTTAAAAAGTCCAGAGGAAGATTTGCTGGCAGCCGGGTTGTTTAAATTTTAATTAATTTATGTGTGTAAACTAAGTATGTTTGCAAGCAAAGAGGAAAGAGCTGATAAAGAGAAGAACCCAATTATGTAGGAAGGAGATAGAATTATTGTCAGAACCTAGTCCCCTGGAAAGTAAAAGGAAATGGAATGGAAAGTCCAAGTATGAGTTTACTCCTGACTAAGAAGAAAAGGCTGTGTTAATTTGACCTAAGAAGAAAGGATAAGAGAATGAATGAAGACAGAGAAACCTTGAGGTGGTAAGAAATAAGGCTGAGGAAACCTATAGCCTATGCCTGCTCAGAAAAATGGAAGGGGGGGTCATCTGTAATGGATAAAGGGAGTAGGACTTGGGTTTAATGGTTTTCATCAAAAATGCACAGAGGATAGTTGAAAGTGAAATAAAAAAGGTAAGAAAAAAGGATTTTCAAAGACAGCAAGAGCCCTGCTGATGTTGCAGTGAATCTGGAGTAGAGCCCATCAACCCAGTTGCCAGACCCTCTCCGTTAGCTCTGAGTGCCAGGCATCTGGGAGCGAGAATCATGGCTGTCTGACCCTGACAACCAGGTTGGCAGGGTAGCAAGTGAAGGCCAAAGGAACAAGGGTCAAGAGATTGGTTCTCCATTAAGAGCTTGACTGCTTGTATATATTTGCCAAGAGATAAAAAGGGTTGATCCTGTCTTATCTTGCACCTTGGTATACAGTGGTACCACTTCTAAGAAACATGTTATCATTAAAGTTTGAGAATTGACCTCCCTCTTTTTAAGGTTTAAAGTCCTCTAGAGCCCTGGCTGGTGTGGCTCAGTGGATTGAGCACCGGCCTGCGAACCAAAGGGTCGCTGTTTTGACTTCCAGTTCAGGGCACATGCCTGCATTGTGAGCCAGGTCCCCAGTAGAGGGCACTCAAGAGGCAACCCTACATGGATGTTTCCCTCTCTCCCTCCCTTCTCCTCTCTAAAAATATATAAATAAAATCTTTAAAAAAAATAATAAAGCCCTCTAGAGATTGTCTGAACATTGACTCCCATTAAATATAACTCATTTTCGCCCTGGCTGGTGTGGCTCAGTGGACTAGTGCTGGCCTGAGAACCGAGGGGTCGCCAGTTCAATTCCCAGTTGGCACATACCTCAGTTTCAGGCAAGATCCCCAGTGGGGGCATATGAGGGGCAACCACACATCGGTGTTCCTCTCCCACTCTCTCTCCCTTCCCCTCCCTCTAAAAATAAATAAATAAAATATTTTAAAAAATAAATATAACTCATTTTCTTTAACATGAAAGTTTTGGGGGACCATATATATCTGATACTCTTATCTGAAAATCTGAATTTCATTTCTACAGTGGCATCTCTACATTTGAACAAATTTGAATAAATAAACTCCATATTTACATGTGGTGTTAAATGTAAATATCACCTCTTCTTTTTCAACAAAATAATTTGGTCTTATAAACAATTTTAATAGTGACAAAGTATGAAGACTTTCTCTATTCATCTGTCCTATTATGGAAGAAAGTTAAATAGAGATTGAATTTGGGAGGTGGGGTATTAATCAACTGTGCATCTTTAGACAGGTAACTTAAGCTCAGGGCCTATTTCATTATCAGTCATGGAGGGGTTGATACAGGCTAGGATAGTCCCAAGTCATTTTCAGCTCTACCATTCCCGATGTCTTAGGCCAAAGACTAAACCTTAATACAACTCTGTAATTCCCCTTTTCCTTGCGTCTCCACAGAACCAGGCGTGGATCCTCCCAGAACTTGTGAAATAATAGATTTGGAAAGTAAACAAAGTCGGGGTCATTAATGCCAGCGCCAACCCCTCACCCCACAACACACTCAGAGTGCATTACAAAAAGTTCACATGCAATCATTCAGAAACTCTTCAAACTATTCAAGGTCAATGACTGCAGCCACAGCATATAGCTCAGATACTGTCCCTGTTCAATAGAGCCCTTGCTCCATACTCCTCTTGCCCAGCTCTCTCCAGCTCCATTCATACCCTGCCTCAGCATTGGGAGTCAGGAGTGAAATACATAGAGGAAAACGAAACACACAAAGATTCTTTATTTTCGAACAAGAAATTTAGATTAGAATCACATTTCATTAGTAGAAACCTGTTATCCCAGAAATCTATTGTTATTGTTTAAGTACAATAGGGCTTCTCTACAGGTTAATGCTCCCCATTATAAAGGGATTGGAAGCAAATCAGTACTTTAGTATCTCCTCCCTTTTTCTGACACTGCTACCTATTGGGCAATTTTTCTCATCCAGCTGAGGGGAAGGCGGAAAGGCACTTAGGAGTCAATAGTAGCCTGGTCCACACTTGCCCATCAGAGTCCCTGGTATGACTGTCTACTCAGGGGTTTGAACTTCACTGTCGCGTTCCTGATATCACCAAGTATCCAGAGCTCTACAGATTTTCTTACTTTCTCCTTTTGATTTTAAAAGTTACTTTTGAGAGAAGTATTTTACGTGGGCAGGAATGATACTGATGTATGGCCAAGATTAAATACAAGTGTTATAATTATGATCTTTGACACACTATATTAAGAGATCTCACCATTTAAAAATGTCTCTTCTAAAACAATCCAAGTAAAAAATGAGCAAAGGACTTAAACATGTCTTCAAAGAATATATACAAATGGCCCATGAGCACAGGAAAAGCCTCTCCAAATCACTAATCCTTGAGGAAATGCAAATTGAAACCACAAGGAAATATCAATTCATGCCCAGCAGGATGGCTACTATCGAAAACAGACAAGCAAAACCTCCAGAAAATAACAAGTGTTGGTGAGGATGTGCAGAGAAGGGAACCCTTGTACACTGCTAATGGGAATGTAAAATGGTGCGGGCAGCTGCTGTGGAAAACAGTATGGTAGTGCCTCAAAAATCAAACATAGAATTAACATATGACTCAACAATTCCACTTCTGGGTACCCCCAAATAAATGAAAGCAGGAATTCAAACAGGTATTTGCACACTTATGTTCACAGTAGCATTATTCCCAATAGCTAAAATATGGAAGCAACCCAGTGTCCATCAAATGAATAAACAAGATGTGGTATATCCATACAGTGGAATATTACCCAGCCTAAAAAGGAAGGAAATTCTGACACATGCTACAGCATGGATGAACCTTGAAGACAAGTGCTAAGTGAATTAAGCAAGTCACAAAAAAGGTAAATACTGTATGATCCCACTTGTATGAGGTATCTGGCATAATCAAAATCATAGAGACAGAAAGCAGAGGGTGGTTGCTGGAGGCTGGGGGAGGAGGGAATGGGAGTTAGTATTTAATGGGGACAGAGTTTCAGTTTGAGAAGATGAAATAGGTTTAGAGATGAATGGCAGTGATGGCTGCACAACCATGTCAATACACTTAATGCCATAGAATGATATACTTCAAAATAGTCAAAATGAGAAATTTTATAAAAGATGTATTTATTTTACTACAATAAAAAAAGGTCTCCTGGAACTTCTGTGATAGTAGCAAAGATCAAGTGTATGCTAACTCGTCCTTATGCCACCCAGGAATGAAAAATGACATCTGAGTACCTACTGTGTCCCAGGTCCCCATATATCCACAACAAAGTAAAAACAAAATAAAAATCAACCCCCCCCCCAAGAATCAAAACAAAACCCCACCACCTTGATTAGGTACTATTGAACCCTCTTTGCAATGAAAAAACTAAGGTTCACAAGTTCATGTACTAGGTTAAGTGGTAGGAATCAGCGGTAGGATTCAAAGGCAAATCTGCCTGATTCTCCAAGCCTGCATTCCTTTTAGTCCATGATGTTATTTTCTTTTACCCACGGTTGTCTTTTTGAACGGGCTCTCTGTTTTGTGTATAGAGCCTTTACACTTAAAAGTTGGGCCTGCCTTCGGAAGTAGGCTAAAAAAGTCAGTGGACCAAACACATTCACTATGCGCCTACCATATGATGCCCAGAGCTGGCTATGAAATAATGGAGTCATGTTTCCTCTCAGCCATTGGCCATATGGCAGGAAAAAAAAAAACATTCAATTAAAATTTGAGGGAGTTGGTCGAGTCCCTCAAAAGCCATTGAGTACCCTGGGCAAAGATATTCCATATGGCCACGATAAGTGGAAATAGTCTCATTTTACAGCATAGGATCATTTTCATCTTTTTTGTAAACCTTCTACCATTGCAGTTACTGATCTGCTATTACTCACTAATGTTGTGCCTCAAGCTGGAATTTAACAATTAAGGAAATGTTTTGTGCTGTGCAGAAAACAGGCAGCTCTTAGTTGTTTTCTGAAAGAGAGCAGTGGGCTCTCTTGACTCTCTAGTGCCTGTGGGCTGAGGTTTTATTTTCTTACTCTTGTGTGAAACACGCAGAGAAGAGGCATGCAGACTGTCTACACACCCCCAAACACAGCCGAGTGTTGGCATTACCTAGTGAATACAGCCGGTAGATGAGTCAGTACCAGAGGATGAGCCCATATTCATTCACACCGCCCCGGTTCCCAACTTTCTACTTCATGTCATGATAGGCAGCTTGATCAGAGAACTCCAGTGAGGGGTTTTCTAGAGCCCAGATCTAGGCTAGAACCCCTCTCTGGGCAGATAGCTTCACATATTTTACTAAAAAGAGGCAAATGGGAAGTGAAGCTGTGGAATACATGGCGTGACTTGTTTTGCCCACAGAGTTGATTAAACACAGTGAATCTGTCAGGGGAGTTCCATGGTTTTGCCTCTTAGATATTGCACAGGTTTCATTTAATAAGTCAGCCCAGAAAAGTAGACATTGCTCTTTCCTTCAGTACCAAAATATTCTTCTCTCTCAAAATGTGCTGCTACACTACAAATTTTGAGAAGCCAGATTAATTTCATAAAATAGCATTTAAAAACCCTACAGCTCTTCACAGTACAGAGTGGTAACAAATGAGGAGGCACATGGACTCTCAATAGCTTATTTAGTGTATAAAAACCTCTATTTTAAGAGTTTATTAGGGTCTAGATATGACCTTTTTATTATTTTTACCCCACTGAGAGAAGTTCTTATTTTTCCTTTGAAAATTTATCTCCTTCCATTCTAATAACTCAAAAGATAAAACCTTTTATCAATGACCATTTATCGTTTAACTATACTTTCTTTTGGAGACAAAGCCTAATTTTTAGAACCAGCTACACTAGGGTATTAAACTCTTTCTCCTACATATCATGTCAAAGGACTCCACAATCTCCTTTCTTATCCATTAGACTCATTTAATGCACTTTTACATATCATTCATAAATATGAACAAGTCACGGCCACACACTCTTATTAAGAGCATCTTTCATTGCTCAAGAAAATCAAAGAATAAAAACCACGTTCTGATTTTACTATTTCAGTCTATCTGTGGTGTATATAGATACAGAAAAAAACCCAGACACATTTTTATATTGTGTTCCTCACTGAGATTAATATGCATCTTGACCTAGAGATGAATAAAATCCACATAAACATGAAATCCAGGTATACGCTGGTATCTCATTCTGGACAAGCGAAACCCGCCACCCTCCTTTGAGAAAGGAAGGAACTTTAGAAGAAGACCTATTGGCAAATTGTAGCTGTTTCTGAGGTTATACTGAAAGCAGCTACACAGAGCACAGGGAAGAAGACATCGTTTTTTTAATGGTAAATACTGCCCCTCACAATACGCAATTCTTTTGTTGGCAAATTCTGAGTACGAAAGGATTTAATACCCCTGTCCCTCCCCCCCAAAGAAGCCAAATCACAGTCACTATGCTGCAAAACAGATGATACCCCCCCCACACCGTGCAACGTGTCAGAAAGATAATGCAATTAACATTGTACACGCTTACACCCCTGAAAGAGGACTGCAACGCTCAGATGATCCGCGCACAGCTTCACAGCCCCGGCTGATTTCAGCCCTGCTATTCTTCCGAGAGAACTATGCAAACAGCTTCTTACATTTAGCATGTTTTCTGACCAGTCACCAAAGATAAGCACTAGGATCGTTTTCTTTTTAAAGCAAATGTGGTCATTCTCAAAAGCCCTTCCACAGAACCCATCTTAATCATTTTCTCCAATCCTGAAACAATGTCCCTATCTTCCCTTAGAAATCTGCCTGTAAAACCACAGGCAATGGTCATTTTACTCACTTAAAAAAGAACGACAATGAAAAGCCTTTCTTTTACCTTGGCTCTGAGGCTGGTCAGAGAAGAGTGGCTTTTCTCCTGTCTCCGAGCTGGTCTGTGCAGGCGAGCTCCGGCGCAGCCCGCCCAGCCCAGCTCAGCAGTAGTAGGAGCTGCCCACGGAGCAGCGGCCGTTGTGTGTATGTGTAGCAGCTGCGCCTGCAGCCCAGGGACTAGTCCCCACCCAGCTTTGTCTTCAGTCATCGTTCTTTCTACAGGAAGCAGCACATCTCCCACTTCCTCCTCTTCTTAGTAGCTGTGAGCCGCTTTCTTCTTTCCCTCTCATTCCATTTCAGGGCTCACTCGCAGTTTCACCTTTTCCTGGGCTACTGACACAATTTGACCAGAAGAAATCAACCCCTTTATCCCTTTGTTCCAAATCCCTTTGGCGGTATCTGTTCCTTCCCTCCCCTTCCTCATTCCCCGACCCTCACCTCCACAACCTACCGCCTTTAGCATGGGTGGCCCCCTTGCCAGCACACAGTCTGCTTTCTTAGCTTGAACTTGACTTGTTTTCATTGTTGCTGTTGCTGCTGCTGCAGTGGCTGTTCTTTTGGGGGTGTCAACAGCCCCTGGCCAGGTTCTGGCCCTGAGATCCAGCACCAGCCTCAATGGCTCATTCTGATTCACTACAGTCCTTTTCAAATGAGTTAGCTGGAAGCTTGCAGCGTCTTGCTGCAGCATTTTTCTCTGGGCCAACACTCTAGACGACTAATTTCTCCAAGGTCCCACTACCACTGAAATCTTGCTTAACCCACATACTTAGAAAAGAATGACCCCGATAAGTATTCTTGTGGGGCATAGGAGCTAAACCAAGTCCTGCAGTGCTACCTGTAGCCTAACAGTGAAGACATATTGCCAAGATTCTTGATGGTGGGGAGGAAGGACATGGTCCTAAACGCTATACAGTCCCAGCCCAGAAATAGAGTCCTCTCCTGTACCCTCACCCCAACACATTGGTAGAACAACTGAAAGGACCTACAGAGTCCTTACAAGTCACTTTAGCAGGTTTTTCAGCATTATGGATAAGGGTAGAGACTGCAAGAAGTCTGTTCATCCATCAGGATTTAAATCTAAGTTGTCATTACTGACTTTATGAACTTGGGCAAATTATCTAATTTCTACCTGCCTCGATTTCCTCACCTGCAAAATGGAAATGATTACAGTCATACCCAACAGCAGAAATCTGAGGATTAAATGAGATGGTATACAAAAAAGAATATAATAATTCCTGAAATGCAGAAAGTGTTTGGTACATACTAGCTCTTATTATTTTTAGAGGAAAGTGAAGTCCAGGGAAGGCTAGTGACTTCAGCAGTCAGCAGCCAAACCGAGACAGTACTTGGTTTCAGGACTCCCCACAGTTAGAACATCAGGACTACACTCAGATGCTCCTGGTGGCAGCTTATTCAGCCTGCGGGTCATTCTCCCCCAGTACCAACACAAGGCGCTCGGCAGAAGCTAGAGTTTAAACAAGGCTGGGGGCAGGGGAATCCCAGTGTCCAAGCTGCACTGTTAAGAAACCTCTCCTGAGGAGTCAGTGACTGGAAAGTTCATTTTCCCCTGCAAGAGTTAATTCCTAAACTCCACTTTTTAAATCCAGTCTTGCCTTAACCCTTCCAGCAAGTAAACTAACAGGAAATGTTGGAAACCTAGAGCTGATGAAGATAACCTGGATTACCAGGTAAGTCCCCAGGTAAGTCTTCCTAAACCACCTTAGGGACTGTGGTACATTAGCCCACAAAGTACAAAATTTTAATTTCTATAAAATGTTCTGAGCCCGGCTGGTGTAGCTCAGTGGATTGAGCGCCGGCTGGGAACCTGAGGGTCCCGGTTTGATTCCCAGTCGGGGCACATGCCTGGGTTGCGGGCCAGGTCCCCAATGAGGGCCATGTGAGAGGCAATGCTCTTTCTCCCTCCCTTCTCCTCTCTCTGAAAATAAATAAATAAAATCTTAAAAAAAAAAATGTTCTGAGACGAGTCCGAGGACACCCTTTGTTTTCATCTGATGTCTCTTGAACAGAGTTTGTTTATTTCTTCCTGGAAATCATATCAAAAAGGACCCTGATGTCAATTCTCTAACATTAGAAAATTATAAACAGATTGTTTTAAGATTAAAAATGAATAACTACTTCCCTGGCTGGTGTAGCTCGGTGGATTGAGTGCTGGCCTGTGAACCAAAGGGTCGCTGGTTCGATTCCCAGTCAGGGCACATACCTGGGTTGCCAGCCAGGTCCCCAGTAGGGGCAAGTGAGAGGCAACCACACATCGATGTCTCTCTCCTTCTCTTTCTCCCTTGCTTTCCCTCTCTAAAAATAAATATTTTTTTAATGAGAAACTACTTTTGAACCACCAGCAGATAGAATTTTTGTAGTTGCAGAGGACCAGACATAGATTCCCAGAGCCTCCTGCAACCCAATGAAAGTCAGACATGAATTGCCTCCATATCAGGAATCTTGGTGCCAAAGGTTACCAGCAGCTTTTATATAAAAGTTTAAATATATATGATACTAAATCTAAGAAAAATGAGAAGCAAAATTACTAATGGTTGGAAAGACTAGAGAAACAAATCTTTGGTTAACTTTAGACTAGTAGTTACTGGCATTAACTCTGGATT
Source organism: Micronycteris hirsuta (assembly GCA_004026765.1). Classification (NCBI taxonomy): domain Eukaryota; kingdom Metazoa; phylum Chordata; class Mammalia; order Chiroptera; family Phyllostomidae; genus Micronycteris; species Micronycteris hirsuta. Next base: position 39,731 of record PVJI01005627.1, read on the forward strand.
CAAATAGGTCTTTTTCATTTTTTTTAATCCTCTGTCTCTCCTCTTCTCACCCTCTTCTCAACCATCAGAGAGTGGTTGGAACTTATTTTTCTTGTCTAGATAGGAAAATCTCTCTCAGACAACAGCATCTCTAGGTATTTAGCTGCCTTGTGCTCAGTTCTCCCTCTGTGGCCCTTACAGAACTCTCCATGGGTTAACCTGGTCATTGCTGGGAAGTGAAGACTAGATTTTAAGATCTTTCTCTTTCTGTCATTAACCTCGTTACTTTCAAGTGGTCCCCGTAGCCTCCTTCTCTGAAAGGAAAAATGTGGGGGTGTAGACTGGCTAAGAGAAGATTGATCCAGTTTAGAGCTTAACACAAGTGTGTTAAGTAGGCATGCATACTAAGTCTGCAAAGTGTTTATTTCTTAGGAGATACAATTGCACGTCATCACTAATAGTTCATGCCATCAGTAATGAAATATGAACCTATCCTGGGTACATTTTATTAATGCATAAAACAAAAGCCTGTAAAACACTCTAATATTCATTAGTGGCCCTATTTGTAGGCATTGATACCTGTGTATATTACCTGGTAGAAGAAGTGGGAGGTAACAAAGAGAACATCATGTTGGCTTGTATCTCTCCTGCATTTTGAGCATTCTGACTGGATGTTCCTTCAAACTCCTTAATACAAACATCCCCAAATTAAATATATTCCTTTACCCAAAGCTTGTTGCCTTTTCTCTATCACCATTTCATTGAATGAGGAATACAAGCCAGGTGTCCACAGCAGGACTCTAAGAATGATATCAGAACCATTTATCTTTGTCACCCCATGTCTGATTTAAAGGTCCTCATCCTTTCACTCCCCCAAACTATCTCCCTACCAACCCCCACTACCTTCTCTTACCCTGCAACTGTCTTATTCATAACTGACTGCCATGCTCCCTTCTGCCTCCAGCCTCCCTTCTTCACCAGGACCACCAGAAGTACGCATCTGAAATGAGTTGAGCATGTCACTCTTCCCAACTAAAAGTTTTCACTAACACCCCTCCCCATCGCTTACAGGATACAATTTTAATTCCTCTGCATGGCATGCGTATAAGGCATTCTGAAATGGCGGGCAAGGACACTCTAACTTTATTACTTAATCTGTTGCAACCCCACATGTACCCATCCCACATCCACCTTTGGGGCAGGTTTCTCATGGAGCCATGCTCTTTTCTCCTCTACATCTTGCCGTATGCTCTTCTTTTTGCCAAACATGCCCTATTCCTTCCTCCATTTTGCCTGCTGGCAACCCCTGCTTACCCTGGCACTCACCTTCTCTCAGAAGATTTCCCTGATCACACGAGCAGGGCCTGGTCCCGTACCTCGATCTCCATTTCTCAACTAACTGCATTGTTTTAATGAGTTTGTGCATGTCCACCTCACTCATTATTTGAGCCCCTTAAGGCTAGGGCTATATTCTAGTCATCGATGCTTGTCACATACTAGGTATTTCAACAGATTTGATATAATGAAAAGACATCACTGGCAGAAATTCCCAAACTGCTTTTGTATGAGAAGATGGTCATGGGATAAGAAAGCGCCTCCACCCCCCATTTTTGGTTTTTTTGTTGGTGCTGTTTGCAAATTGCCGAACACCACGGTACATGCATACCAAATTCTACGTATTTGCTATACAGGTAACCCTGAAGAATCCTCGGGCAACTCTTGGTTCCGTTATGCAGCAAATTGCTTATAAGAAGAAAAGTCTGGCAATAAAAAGTAATTTAAAAAAATAAATTTTAAAAAGGAATGCAAAAAAAAAAAAAAAGGAAAGAAACTATTCTCACTTGCATTTCTGGATGAACTTTAGAGATGAATTTATAAGCCAGAAACACTTTCCACATTCCCTCCTGCACGCTCCAGCTTTGCCGCCTCACAGCTGCCCCAGAGCTTCTCACATGTCAAATCCTCCAACGCTTCTTCTAATCTCTTTGCACCATTATTCCCCTCTCTCTCCCATCCTGGCCATGCCCAGCTAGTTCCTTACTATTTTGATTGACTTGCCTTTTCTGGCTTAGACTTCCCTACTTCCTTGGCCATGTCTCAATTGTGGTCTCTACCATTTCTTATCATATTTATCAGGAAGGAGCCACAAACTGCACCTGCAACACCACTCCTCAAGTGTATGTGTGGGCCACGATGAAGAGGGAAAAGTGAAATGGGAATAAGATGGAATCATATATTAATAAATCTTGTCCACTCATATACATTGATGATGTGTTTAATGACTTGCTTAATTGTGCCAAATAGTAATTAAAATAAATAAATCATTGAGCTATTGTTTTATCACGGCAAAACCAGAATTCCAGGCATTTCTTGGATCAGCTCAAGGAAATAGGAGTCTCTCTGAAGACTTCTTCATAAAGAGAAATAATCATGATATGATCCATGTGTCACAGAATCATTTCCTCCCCCCAGACATCTGAGCCAATCCCCAGCTGTTAAGCGCCAAGAAGACTGAATCTTATTTGGTTTAAAGAGTGTCGGGGGGTGCGGTGAGCAGAACTAATCTTTCTTAAGAGAGAAGCATTGACCCTCACAATTGAAAACTATCAATCTTTGTCTCATAGCCCAGCATAAAAGCTAGTAGGTCAAGAGAGTTCCAGAGTGGTGGCCAACTGTTCCTCTGGAACGAAGAGGGCAAAGTGTTAGAGGCAAGACTTCTTTCCCTTTGCCCTGGGCAGGGATAACTAGGGGATAATGGTGTGAAGCCCCCTGCCTCCCAACCCCCGCAGATTCTCCTCTGATATTGCCTAAAATGTCGCCAGAATTGAACTCATTTGTGTTGCTACGTGTTACATACATAAAGCCTTGGGAGGTTGTCAGTGATGAACGAGTTCAAGAAATTTGCTTTCTTAACACCTCATGAGAAAACAAACACACATGTGGATGGGAAGGACGAAGGGATAGGCTTGGAGGCCAAGGGTGGGCGGAAGCTGGGAGGGCTGGAGGGAGGCTAATTGTGAACCAGGAGGTCTTATCGCTGAATGACACTGAGTAGGTAAGAACACAGAAAGGAAGAAGGCAGGCCTGGCTGGTGTGGCTCAGTGGATTGAGTGCGGGCTGGGAACCAGAGGGTCCCAGTTTGATTCCCTAGTTGGGGCACATGCCTGGGTTGCAGGCCAGATCACCAGTGAGGGTCATGTGAGAGGCAACCATACATTGTTCTTTCTCCTTCCTTTCTCCTCTCTCTGAAAATAAATAAATAAATTTTTAAAAAAAGGAAGAAGGCAGAAGATGGTTGAAAGTAGGTAAGAAAGAGCCAGCTGTGCCCATGGGGAGTTTGGCCAGCTACGTAAGGACAAAGGTAGACACTTCTTGAGTAGAGACAGCCTGTGATGTGTCTGAAGTTCTGGTCTTCGCACAGCAGGAAGAATTCCGAACTGTCCACCAGCAGAAGGTAGGGCTGAATTGTCAACTAGGGTAGTAGTAGGATTTAAACCAAATGCATGCCCCCTTTAAAATATCTTTGAAGATACATACATATACGGAGTATCAGGGACAGCAGGAAACGAGCAACAAGGTCAAGAGCAGGGAGTCAGCAACAAAGCATGACAGAGGTTAGGGAACATTGTGCACAAGCAAAGCCTTGGAAAAATAGTCCTTTGAAAGGAATGTCAGAATAAAAGGATATAAATCAAGGAGATTAATATCACAGGAGTACACCATTTTGAAATGTCTTGGGAGAAAAGCTACAGAATAATAACTCCGATTATTTGTATGCAAGGCAGAAAGGCACCATTTCTGCGCTAAATATGTCGACCAGACAGGGTCATTTATTTTGTTAGTAAACAGGCTGGCAAAAGTCTGGAGAATGAAATGTTTGGAGGCATTCTCCCTTTGTTGATTTTCATGCTATAAAGAATATTCTCAGGTTTGCTTATGGTCTCCCCAGCTCTCCTTTTCTCCTGAGTTTTAAAGTTCTCCCTTTTCCTATGATAGAACGTCCGAAACTGAACCATGGGAGATGAAGAGGGAATTGTGATGTTAAGTGCGGGCTGGTGAATCTGTCTCTTCTACCAGAGTCCACTTGAATCTAGTAACATGACTGACTGCCCCCTGAGGCGATGGCTGTCACCCTCTCGCTGTGGATCAGCACTTTGCACAGTGCTGGGCAGGTGGTGTGCGCCCCCTGCATGTTTGCTCACTTCAGGTGAATCGAAAAGATTAGGCCCCCTGAAGACCACTTTGAAAGCACAAGAACATACACTTTATAAAATTCTAAGAGAATGAGCAAACAAACCACCAAGTCTTCTTTAAATATTACCAAAAATGTTCTTGGTAATCAGAAAATGGGAAGAGGATGTGGCAAGGAGGAAAATGTAATGCTGATGTTGAAAAAGGAAAGAACCTGAAGAAATCACATTAAACCAGAAGGAAAAATCTGTTATTTACTTAGATTTTAAGGAAATTCCACTGCATGTAGAAAGCTCTTATAAAGTTTTGTCAATTGATTGTTCTTCTTGCAAATCTGTAAACATTTTCAGTAATGCAAAACATTCGATGTAACTTCCTATGAAATGTTAGAAATGATTGCAGTTACTTTAGTAAGAAGTTATTTGACACTCTTAAGTATTACTTGTATGGTTACACAGGGAAATTTCAGCACATAAAAGTTGTGTGCTATATAGTAAATTTGGAAATCTCAGATTAGTGACTTGGCAAGATAAATAAGATTCCTTAGTAAATTGCTATTTTTACCTGTATGGTTTTCTACAAGAAAATAGCTGGATTAGGTGTACCCCCCTCCTCCACAAATCACCTCTCACTTTTCCTGGTGATAGCGCTTATCGTAGTGCATTGTCATTGCGTGTCCCCCTTTCTCTATCCTCCACCATATGTGGAATTCTAGAATACACAGGTAATGTCTTACTCAGTGCCATATCTCTAGTACCTCCCACCATGCTCAATGAATAACACATAGTAGGTGTGCAATAAATATTTGTTGCATATATGAATAGAAGCAAAAGCATGACAGGTGAGGCACAGAGATTAATTTTAGGAGGAAGATTATAAGCCAGACATCTGTAGGTTTATTTATAATTAAAAGAAATTAAGTCCTATAGTTAGTTAGTAAGCAAGTTTGCCATTATTTGTACATTGCCACGTATGGCTGTGTTTTAAAATGAAAAAGTGAGCCCTGGCTGGTATAGCTCAGTGGATTGAGCGCAGGCTGTGAACCAAGTGGTCCCGGTTCGATTCCCAGTCAGGGCACATGCCTGGGTTGCGGGCCAGGTGCCCCTGAGGGCCATGTGAGAGACAACCATACATTGCTGTTTCTCTCCCTCTCTTTCTCCCTCCCTTCCCCTCTCTCTAAAAATAAATAAAAATAAAATCTTTAAAAAAAATGAAAAAGTGGCTTACCTGCTCAAGATTAGTTACTGTCATTGAGTTCTTCCCAGCTCAAAATAGTGGAATTCACCCAGACCACAGCAAGTCTTCTGTTTGCTGTTAAAATATTTATGTACATTCCTCCTAATTTCCACCCCCAAGTGTTCGCATCTAGAATGTGGAGTTATGCTAACTGAAAATTGATGGCATGAGTATGACTTAAAAACCCACCAATAGGCTATAAACACACTTGGCACTCTGTGATCAGAGTAGAAAACTATATTACCAGCACCCTTGCTTAAGGATTACATACACCAATGGTTTTATGTGAATAAAGAAGGTGACAGCAATAACCTCAAATAATATAGTCAAGAGGGAAAGAAGTTGTACGTATCATAGCTGAGGAGACATCCTGGAGAAAAATAAGATCTCAAAGAAGAAAGAGTATTCAGAGTGAATGAATTTTCTTAATTATTAACAAGACATTTTATTCCATAACAGTCCAGGAAATTCTTCAAAGACCCACTATTTCCAATGATCATCAGATGGAAAAATAAAAACACCTTTCTACCCCTATATTTCTAGGAAGATAACCATGTGCCTATCTTGATTAGTCAGGATCTTGTACATAGTAAGCACTCACTAAATCTTTGTTAAGTGAATGAATAAACTTTATTTAAAAGAATAGCAGAAACTCACTACTCACATTTATAATTTGTGTATGATGAGGTTTAGCATCAATAAGAGATAAAAGCTGCTAATTCTAGATAGTGAAACTAGGAGCACCCCATCACTAAAAGGAGTTGCAATAAAGACTTCTGTGTAGATTTTGTATGGAGCAATAATAAGTTTGAACATGTGTCGTTAAGTTATGTCTTTATAGCCCTGGCCAGGTAGCTCAGTTGGTTGGAGCATCATCCCAATAAACCAAGGTTACAGGTTTGATCCCTGGTCAGGTCACGTGTAAGAATCAACCAATGAATGCATAAATAAGTGAAATAACAAATCCATGTTTCTCTCATCATCCCTCTCTCTAAAATAAATAAATAAATAGACAGATAAATAGAGAAATAAAAATTTAAAGAGTCATGATTTTTTCACCCACTTTGACAATCAGCTCATCTCCTCCACTGCATTGAATCCTGTTTCTTAACATAAGAGATGACGTCTCTCCAGCTTTGAATCTGCAAAGGTGTTCATTCATAATGCACCCTCTAGGGCTGATAGAGGAGAAAAACCGTACTCCCGCCCTCCCTAGATTGTGTGCCGATGTTCCTGAGACTGCCTTCTTCTGATTGGGCGGCTGGGAGAAAACATCGTGAACGTGGGCTCACCAGGGGCTCCACAGAGTTCCCCGGGTGCCCAGGAGGACATTTTCTGTTGTGATTTGCTCTCTTCCAACCCCCTTAGCCTCACAGGCACCACAGAGGATGAGACATTCCCTCAGGTGCCCTTGGCAGATTTCAGGAACAAAGAAAAGGGACATAGAAGGAGGATTGAGCGGAAGGGGTTTTTCTCATGAGAGCCATTTTTAAAATAAAACCTCTGAAAAGAGAAGTCAACTAAGAGCTTAATAAACAAGAGACAATTTAATTTACTTTTAAGAGGAAGAAATAAGAAAACTCGGTTTTAAAATTCAGGGAAAACAATACCAATACCTCAAGGGAATGATAAAAGAGAATAAAAGAAAATGAAGAGGGAGAAAGGACCAAGAAACAACTGTGTTGCTTGCAAAGCTCCCAGAGGCAAACAAACTCCAATTTGCTGAGTAGTATTAGTCTTTTTGGAGGGATGAGGGGATAATCTTTCAGTTTAAAAAATGGGGATGTTACTGGAATTGGTCATTTAAAAGCATGTTCTTCTTACCTGAAATTGGGTATAATTTATACATTTAAATATACAAGTATTTATTGGAAACATATTTGGTGCCAGCAAGAAACAAAATAGAATAACTCTCTTATCTCATGGAATTTGTATGGTAGTAAGGGAATAAAAAATAAAATAGTTAATATAGAAATATATGATATTTCAGGTGCCATTAAGTCCTGTGAAGAAAAATCAGACAGTGTAAGGGGAACAGAGTGGTGGGAGTGCATGCAATATTGCGAATAGGATGGTCAAGGAAGTGTGCTGGTTAGTGTCTGATTTCCATCCTACCTTACCGACTTCAGTTCATTCTCCACTTTTCTTTGCTTTGCCTCGTGCCCCATGGTATCTCCAAAATAGCCCCTGATTATTCTTGGCCCCCGGTGTTCGCACCCTCGTGTGGTCTCCTTGCAGATATTAACTCAGAACCAACTGTGTGACTAAGAGAATGAGGCTGAGGTGACAGTGTGTGATTTTTAAGGCTCTGTCCTAATAGGCATGGTTGCTTCCATCTTGGCCTGTTGGATCACTCACTCTAGGGGAAGCCAGGGGCCACATTGGGAGCCCTCAAGCAGCCCTGGGAGAGCCCCATCTGGGGAGGATCTTTGGTCTCCCACCAACAACCAGCAAAAACTCTCCACTTCTGTCAGCGAGCCACCTTGGAATCGGATCTTCTGCCCTGCATAAGCCTTCAAGTAACTGACCTCTTGACTGCAATCTCGTCAAAACTGGCACTGGAAACATCAAGATAAGCTGCTTCCGAAATCCTGACCCACAGGAACTACAAGAGATAATAAATGTTTATTGTTTGAAGTCACTGTGTTTTGGGGTGATCTGTTATGCAACAGTAGATAACATGTACAGTACCCAATAGTGCACTACCCTGACTCCCTGGACTCTGGTTTCCAGCCGTGTTGGCCAATGTGCAGACAGTGAAGTCAGCATGTTTATTACTCAGTGAGTTTACTCTGCTCTGGCCCTGGTTTCCTCTCTCAGTCCCCACAGCTCTTTCTGGGCAGCCCCACGAGTCTCCAGGCCTGCAGCTCTCTTTGCGCTCCTACAACACTATTTCTTCCCTTTGCCCCTTCAAGCCTAGACGGGGCATCAGATCTTGGTTTCCTTAACCCTGCATATGCCTCTGTAACCAGTCCTTTCATTCTCCTAAATAATCACGTGGCTTCTATTTTGTACCAAGACTCAGGTTGACGCGAAAGGCCTTCTGTAGGAGAGGGTGTTTGGAGACTTGCAGGAAGTGAGGAAGGAGGACTCTTAATACGTGGGGAAGAGTATTCCAGTAAGTGCAAAAACCCTAAGACGAAGGAATTTCTGGTGTGTTCAAAGGACAACAAGATGGTCAGCGTGGGTAGAGTACAATGCATAAATAGGAAAGTGTCAGGGTATGAGAATGGAGAGGTAGTCAGGGGCCACAGCTCACAGAGTTTTGTGGGCCATTACTGTATTCCGAGTGTCATGTACAGCCATGGAAGGGTCTGAACAGGGTATGAAATGATTTAACTTGCATTGAGACCAGGATACAGGGAAATCTTGTGGAAACTGGGAGACCAGTAAGGAGGCTCTTTTAGAATTTAGAAAGATGACAATGGCTTAAATATAACAGGTAATAAATGTGGTGAGAAGAGACTGAATTCAGGATATGTTTTGAAACCAGACCTGTAAGAATTGCTGTTAAATTGAATGTGAGGGAAGTAAGAGTAAGGAAGTCTCTAGTGTGAAGGATGGATGCTAGAGCCATTTACTGAAATGAACACAAGGGAATGGAGGTGAGACAGGCAGATCTGGCCAGACCAGTGGGCAGAGGAAGGGCCGAGTGAGGGAGGGGCCATAGGAAACACCCAAGGTAACACAGGTGAAGTCACATTGCTAGCCTGGCATGTGCCAACAGATTTCCCTACCCTGGAGCAGAGACACTGCAGGAAGAAGCCTTGCACAGAGCATGCAGGAGGCTAGTGCAAAGCACTCCTATTCCCTTCTGGTACATGGCAACAGGGGGAGGTGCTGATCTGTCAGTCTAACCTGGGAAAAGAACCAATTGACTGGAGGAGCTGGATGCTTCTGGAGGACATGGACGTTTGGGCCAGGAGATTTAAACGGAAGGAAGGGAGAAACATGCCCTTCCTTCCCCTCACTTGCCCTGTTGGGGCCAGCTGGCACCGAGGCCAAGTCAAGTGCACTGGGCCACCTACTAGGCATCCCAGGGACGCGTGCCCTGGTGGTGACCCGTGGAATGCCACACTGCCTTTCACTGCTGCACGGAATGTCCCATATGGCGGCTCTTTCTCTGGGATCTGTGGCATGGACAGGTGGGCCAGACCACTTGTGGAGCAGTGGGCCCTGGAAGACACATAGTCAGGTGGCAGGCCCCAGGCCCTGACATGGGAAGCTGTGGTAGCAAGTGGTGGGGCGCCCACACGCAGACTCCAGAAAGGAGCCTGAGGCCCGACGGTTATGGAGAAAGAAGCTGAGGTGCTACCTAGATGATTGTGTAGTAGCCACCTGCGCTTTCCCAGAGGATGGTGTTTTCAATGGAAAAATGAATTCTGGGCGCAGCCTTGGGCTGGTCTGGCAGAGGGTGGTAGAGTTTTTCTCTGGGTATTCTGGAGGGGATGGGCTCTAAGGCAGAAGCCTGCCATTCTCCCAAAATTGTGTAGCCTTTGAATAAAAGATCTCTTTTTGTCTTCACCAAAACTCTGCCTCTAGAATTTGCCTATGGGGGGTGTGGAACCCCAATTTCTGTTTGGTAACAGAAGAGGGAAGTTTTGAGGAAAAAGGGATGGAATCAAGAGTTTATTTTGTCTTGAAAAGAGAAAAAGAGTAACATTCTGTTGTTTTGAAAAAAGGAAGATGAGAAGATTTTTCTCACTTTATAAAGAAAAAGATCTACATCACAGAATAACATTTCTATCTCCTGGACCATTAGGATATTGTCATTTGAAGTCAAAATCAAGTCGTATATTCTCAACTTAATTTACAAATGTGATCAGTTATAGGTCAGTTCTGGCTCCCCAAAGGTCAGACTAAGCAAATCCAGGAGCCAAGTCTGTTCACGGGAGGCCCCTATTGTCCATTATAAAACATAATCTGCCTACCAACAGAGGATTCTAATTATCATGCCTATAAAAGATAATGCCACTGGCTAACCTCACATGACTTCTTTTTTTAAATTTGAAATATGACAACCTTCAGCTGCAGAAGCAGATGTGGCAGGAAATAAGACTTAGACACTTCCGTTTTTCTTGGGCCAGCACCCTTTGCCCCACTTCCTCAGTTCAGGGCTGCTTCTTACCATAAAAGTAGAGCTGTGCCCCCACTCCAACGGAGACACTCACTCTCCTTACACAACGTGCGTTACCTGCTTTTCCTTTGCAGACCTGAAGCTTGAGGGCAATTCAGTGTGGACTTCTTGCTGTGGACTTGCTAAGAGACCAAGCAGCACCCTGAGTGCCCTGAGGGGAGAAGGCAACACCCTTTACCTTGTAATGTTTGCCACCCGCTTGCTCACACCCTCATCTGTAGCATGCTTTGTGATGCCAGTACACAGTTGTCTTGATGCCAACAGGCACTTTTGTTGTTGCTGTGTTCATAATAACCTCTGTCTAAAAATTCTGCAGGCTTCCAGGAAGGGACACAGCAGACTGTGATAAAATGGACTTCTCCCTTCCCCTCCCTCTTGCTACCATGGCAACTCTGAATGACTGATTTCCTGGTTGCTATGTAAATGCACTGGGATCCCATCCACTGCACACACAAAGATGTCAGTAAGAATGGTAAGAAAGCAAAAATCATATTTAAAAAGACAAAGAATTTCATCTCCAGCCTTTTTCTCACACAAAAGTGGAGGAAAGGAAATAATTATAATTAGAAATAGAGCTCTTTTCAAGGGAGGAGTGTGTCTCTCCCTCATTGGAGGAAAGACTGGGAAAAAAAGGGGAAATCCCTCGTTTGTAGCTGCAGGCATTGGCATGGTGGCAGGAAGGCAGATGCCCTTTCTCAGGTGCCCAGAGCCCTTGTAATCAGCCTGATCCCTCTGAAATAGTTAACTGGAGTGGGAGAATTAAGTTAGTTTGAAAATAAAACAAAAAATCAGGTCTTATGGACATTTTTTAAGAATTCCTTTTATTTGTATAGTTTAATAATTTTAGAATTACGTTTCCAAACACTCTAACTTAATAATTGCTTGATGATAAATTTTTATTTCTATCCGACAACTTTGAGAGAATAACAAAATGCAGTCATTTTTCTATATTTTCACTTGATTTGTAACAGCCTGATAAAACCACATGCCAAAATTTAATTAATCCAGATTTCTATGATTTTCATAGCCTGAGTATAACCTGTTTAATAATATCTATAAAAACACTGGCATGTAAAAAAATGTAAAATGTATTTTGTATGACCCTCTATATATACAAAAACTAAAACTGTTAACTTACCTTCTTGACTTTTCATCAAATCTTAGAATCAAATAATTTAAAATTAATGTGTTGTTCCTTCTCCACTCCTCTCCCCCAAAAAATCTTTCTGCCTTTTGACAAATATTTCATATAAAGGTTTCAAAAACCTAATCAGGAAGAATTTCCATAGGTTTACTGATAAACTCACACTCTTATCTTTTTACTATAATTGCACTGTTGATTTTTGGAAGCTGAAGCACGAAGACATTTTTGAATCCTTGTGGGGGGTTGGAGCTGCAATGAGCTAAAGCATCCCATATTTTGTAGGTGCTAGAGAATGACCCGAGGGAAAAAAGTCTATGCCTGGAGTGGTCCAGAGTACAGAGTGGACGGATCCAGTCAGTATAGCTGCCATTTCTTAATATTCTTTCTGGCAGTCAACACTTCCTCATCAAACTGGGTCAATAAATGTCACACAGGGTAAAATGTTGGGGCAGGAAATTCTGAGCTCAGATAGTTTTGCAAATTCTTAGGTTCTAGCCCTGGCTGGAGTAGCTCAGTGGATTGAGCGTGGGCTGGGAACCAAAGGGTCCTGGTTCAATTCCCAGTCAGGGCACATGCCTGGGTTGTGGGCCAGGTCCCCAGTGAGGGCCCTGTGAGAGGCAACCATACATTGCTGTTTCTCCCTCTCTTTCTCCCTTCCTTCTCCTCTCTCTAAAAATAAATAAATAAAATCTTAAAAATTTAAAAAAAAAAATCTTAGGTTCTAGTATGTTAGACAGGTTTATTTACTGCAGAACTTCTCAGAACTTTTGATATCTATGGTGACTCTAGAGAATATGATGTTTCCCAAATGTTTACCACTGAGCAATGTCTTGAGAGGATATCTAGTAGTTCTTCTGAGCCTACTTGGAGAAATGCTGGGCCAGATTTACTTTGAAAAGATACATGGATTTTTATTTGTGATTTAAAATTATAAAAATTTAAAAAGTGATTGGCTCCATATGATTCTCCTGGGAAGGAACCGCCAATACTTAGGGGAGCTTCTTGGGACTGAGTCTTTTTCATTGGAGATTTGAGGTTTCTGTCAGGCTGTATAGACTCTTTATACAACCACTTCCCTACTCCTTTCGACACACCAACCAGCTGTGAAAAACAGCGGGGTTACCAGCAACCTCACCACCACAGAAGCCAATAAGAAAAGTGACTCTTTCTTCGCCACCTCCCTCTGATGCTTTAAGTAAGAAGGGGACCATGTCAGAGAGCAGATGCACCCCTACCCAGCCTAGTCCAGTCTGCCCAGAGAAGAGGAAGGGAGGTTGAAGCCAAATAGGAGACAGTTAAGGGTAACAGGTTGGGTTTTTGGGTTTTTTTTGGTTTGTTTGTTTTTTAAAAAAACTTAGTTAGTTTTAGAGAGAAGGGAAGGGAGGGAGAAAGAGAGGGAGAGAAACATCAGTGTGTGGTTGTCTCTCACATGGCCCCCACTGGGGACCTGGCCTGCAACCCAGGCATGTGCCCTGACTGGGAATCGAACCGGCGACCCCTTGGTTTGCAGCCCGCGCTCAATCCACTGAGCTATACCAGCCAGGGCAGGACCAGGTTGTTTTAACAAACAGAAATGACTGAAGAATAATAGGACAGAATGAAATATTATTCAGGGAGCTTGCTTCCCAGAAGGAAAGGAGAGCTGATTTGAACAAAGTTGTTGGTAGCAGTCATTTCAAGATAGAACAGGTTCACATTTTCACCTCAACACGTTGAATGTCTGCAATGAAACTGGTCACATAGCAGGGTGGGCGTGTAAACAATGCAGGAGCCCAGATGGGGGAAACTGAGAAGAGGAAGCACAGCGAGGAGATGGATATATTTTGTCTGGGTTACCAGGAGAGTCTTCAGAACAGAGTTAATAATTGAGATGGCAGCCTGGAGCCAAAAAAGGGAGAGGGGACTTTGCAGGCTGAGGTAATTGCGTGTTCAGCGGCATGAAGTTGGGACAAAGCTTGGCTTACTATGTTAAGCTATGAATGGTTTGGCATAGTGAGAAAAATGGCCCAGGGTGTGTTGGTGGGTGACACTGGATTGAAGAAGTAGGCTGGGGTCCGTTCGGGAAGTACTTTCCATAACATTTTGACCACCGTGGAAAAATAATGCACCATCGAAGATCTTAGTCAGAGGATTGATATGACCAGGCTTGTATTTTGGAAAAACCATTTCATGACTACGTGGGGTAGGCTTTGAAAGGGAGTAGGGTGGAAGGTGAGAGCATGGTAGATACAACATAATTGAGTGGTTTCCATAACACTAAATGTCTGGGAATGTCTGGGAGGAGAAGAGCAAAAAAAGAAGGGATGAGGATTACTCTCCAGAGTAAAACAACCAGAGTAGTTGGTGTGCCTTCATCTATCCATTCAACCACTATTCATTTGCATGAATATAAAAGCAATATCAAAGAACTGCCCTATGATTTATGGTAAGATTTGTGTTAATTAGAAGCACCTGAAATAGTTCAGGTAATTAAAACTGAATTGGGTTATTGGTCTCTTCTGCTTTAGAATAACATGGGTGGGTCTTTTGCTGCAACATCTAAGTTTGCTACATTAGTGGCACCCCGATTAGCCTCAGGGTTCTCCAGAGGAAGAGGAATTTTTTTTCCTGTCTTCAGGTCTAGCAAATAACAGCGCTCTATGAAAAAAAGGGGGTCACACAGGGGCCCTCCTTATGGCAACACAGACCAAGCCCTGAACCGGTCCATGACTACTCTGGTGGGACCTCAGGAAAAGCTGTTCCCGTGCCGGGACAGTGAGTGGCCAGCCGCTCAGCACTTTTGTTTAGGTGAACAGAGCCCTGGGGCTGCAGGAGAAGAAATTCTGCCTGTCAGTCACATGTTCAATTATTTATAACATGGGTGCAGAAAAGCTCTCAAAGATGCAGAAAAAAGACACACAACTGCTCCGGCGAAGACCTGGGAAAGATGTTTGCTCTCTCGCTTTCTCTCCAAAAATAACATATATTACAATCAGATTTTTAGAAAACTTCTTTCAAGACATCGACTCTAGACTAAAAGATTCTGACTGTACTTTCTTTCATGAGTCCCTACGTCTAGACTGGATGTTATCAGCACCATTGTCTCATATCTGAATAAGTTTTTATAGCATCCTGGCTCTGAATAGGAGGGTTTTCAAGGCCTGCAATTTCATTATGTTTTAGGTCAGGAGAGGGCAAATCAGCATGACATCATGGTGTCCATCTAGGTGAGACAAGAAAGGAAGCCGTTCAGACAATAGGAAAATAACATACAGTGGAACAAAAACTTCCTTAAGCAGAGTGTTCAGAGATCAGCATATTTCCCTCATGGGACATTCTGGATGCTAAGATGAAGAGTTAACTCATGCTAAACATCTTTCTCAAATATATCAGTATATATTTCATGTACAGTCTACGGGCCATACTTTATTCCTTTCTTGTGACAGAGCTTGCATTGCCTGGGGGCTGTCATTAAAACCACTGTACAGCTGTGAAGCAAAGCATTTCATCAAACCTGGACCAACCTCTCCAGGCTGCAAGCCACGTCTGTTTTCACAATAATTTCCTAATTCCTACAGAATGATTTTCTCATTTACCTCTCATTTCCTCCCATCCTTTTTCTTCCACATGCCCTAATATTTTGCTTGCTTGTCTTATTTCCTTTCGATAGTCCTATTGAAATATTATCTTGGACTCTGAAGCCAGATTACCTGGTTTCAAATCACAGCTCCACCACCTACTAGCTGTGTGACCTCTCTGTGTTTCAGGGTTCTCATCTCTAAAATGGGGTCAATGAGAGTATCTTCCTTATAGGACTGTAGTGAGGGTTGTACAAATCAATACAGAATAGCAAGGGGCTCTTTTCCTGCTGGAGCCTCTAAACATGGGGTTCCCAAACTTGGGCAAAAAGCAGAATCACCTGGGGAGATATTTTAAAGTACTGATGCCTGGGCCCAGTGCCACAGACTCTGATTCAGTCCGTCTGGAGAGGGGCCCATTGCAGCTGATTCACACAGTAGCATTGAAGAACTACTACTTAAAATTAAAATTTTGGCTCCTATACTCTGAGCTTTTCCTATCATGTGTCGTCTCACAATGGCAAGTCTCCGATTTTGTAGATTTTGCTCAATTCGCCGACCAATGGTGGACCTCTGTGGAGCTACCCATCTTGTTACTCACTAAACTGGTTTTATATTGTGATTTGCGGTCACTCCTCAGGGTCCATTTGTGACATCTACTCTTGGAAAAACAATTGTCAGCTACATGAGGGATGCAATTAATCTATGTTTGCTATGGTGGGAAGGTAACATGTTTCAGGCAGTGTCCAAGGGCGCAACTGAACCTAGTTTCAGGGCTCACAATGCAGAACTTTCAGGGACTTGTTTATATGATGTAATTTGCATAGAACATGGAGGGCTCTCTTCTACTGGTAGCTATTAGCGCAGCAGTCATGCTAAGAGTCAGTCACTAATAGTGATGTGAAAAGTCCAACTAGTCTCCTGGATGCTTGACTTGGGGGCAGAAGGGCAAAGGAAGCTTTCTTCTTTCTTCATACTCACTGGATCCAAGGCCTTCTGCAGCTTTCTCCAAGAAAAATCCTGAGGCAATGATATGGGAGACCAATGCATGGTGTGGGTCCAGCTCCCACTCGGAGGGACCAGTGGAGAGCGACACAGGACCCACACCCACGGACAGGTTCTCCCATGGGGAATCAGACTTGCATTGTGCTTGCTTTTTGCTAAAATCCCTCACCCTGAATGGGGGCAGTAAGGGTTAACTGCATCTTCCTAAAATCCATGCTAAACTTTCCAAGGATGAGTGTAACCAGTTCAACCACTTTCCCCTTTACATTTGCAAATATCCTCCTTTCTTGATGTAATTAGCAACATCCTCTCCTTTGTTATCTGTAAAAGGTAATCACCTACACTGATCTTACGCATAGTCAATGAGGACCTGTGCATAGTAAATGAAAACCACCCTCAAAGTAATGTGCCCAAAAAGACAATAAAAACCTGTCAAGGCAAGGGTCAGTGTGCTCTCCTCTTGAGAGAGTGGCCGTGCCTTCCCTTTTCCTCCACAGGACTTGGTAGTCCGTGTGGATTAGTCTCATGTCTCAGCCATGACGACCATGACACTGCAGACACTGCAGGCAGGTGTCCCCATCACAGTGGAATGAGTGACAACCCAGGCACAAGGCTGAGGGGCAAAAGTAAGGGTACAGAAGCTTTTAAATATTGGGAGATGGTGGAAAGGGGAAGACAAAGGAGGACCAACCCCTCAGGAGATCAGGAGCAGTGGGCTCTGCATCTGGAGTGAAGAATTGGGACAATGCCCATAGGAGGGGGTAGCCTAACAGCTCAACTAGCCACTTCTGATTTCCTGTTGAAGGTAGGTTTTGTGAGGAATATTTCATAGAAGTCACAGGGGACATGACTGATTGAAAGACACGGTACAAGAACATGAGGTTTCCTAATGATAAAATAAGGAATAAAGAAAGTTCTGGAGGAAGGTAAAGCAGAAGACAAGGTGGCATGCTCCCAGACTAAGGTTTAGGCTCTGACAATGATGGATAGCTACTGATGATGCCACCCGGGTGGAATAACGGTTTTGTCAGACGTGAAAAGCTCACCTTACCCATTCTTAAAAGTACTTTTATACTTTCTCAAGTCCTTTATAGCTCCCTGGTTGCCAGAAGTAAGTAATTCATGCAAAGCAACTATAGCATATTTCTCACATCTAGTGCAAGATAATTAAGCAAACACCAGTCTTCCAAGAGCATCCTGTGATCGGCCAAAGTTTCAGGACTGGTGGAGATCTATCCCCTGAATTGCAACCATTGGCTTGTAACTGAAGTTAGATGTGGTTCTGCATATATTACAGGACTACTTACGTGTAATTGAATGACTAACAGTAAAGCTTTTTCTTTTTTTGTAAAGGACTGTGTGGTACATCTTACTTTTCTCTGGGTTTTTTTTGGTATGATCTGCAAATAGAAAAATTAACCTTTTCAAAGCACAGTTACATAAGTTTTAAGAAATGCATAAAGTCGTGTAACTGCCACCACAATCAAGATAAAGAACAGCCACATCACCCCTGAAGATTCCCTCATTTCCCTTTGAAATTAATTCCTCTTCTGACCTCTGGTCCCTGGCAACCACTGATTTGTTTTTATTCCAATGGTATGGACTTTTCCAGAATGTCAAATAAATGGAATCACGTACTATGTAGCTTCTTGCATCTGGCTTCTTTTATTCAGCATAATGTGCTGGTGAGCCACACGCGTTGTGTGTGTTGGTGTGTCACTAGTTCCAAAGAGACACATGAAAGGATGCTCAGGATCACTAATCATCAGGAAAATGCAAATCAAAGCCCCAGTGAGAGATCACCCCACACCTGTCATAATGGCTACCATTAAAAACACGATACGGAATAAGCGTTGGCAAGGCTGTGGCTAAAAGGGAACCCTCATGCACTATTGGTTCCTCAAAATATAAATATGAAAAAATAGAGCTATCACTTGACCCAGCAATTCCACTTCTATGTACTTATCCAAAGAAATCCAAAACGTTAATTTGAAAAGATGTATGCACCCCTATGTTCACTGCAGCATTATTTACAATAGCCAAATTATGAAAACAACCTAGGTGCCCATCAATAGATGAATGGGTAAAGAAGAGATGGAATATTACTCAGTCATAAAAAGCAATGAAGTCTTGAAATTTTCAACAATATGGATGGACCTAGAGGTATTATGCTAAGTGAAATACTTGTAAGTCAGGCCGAGAAAGACAAATACCGTATGATTTCACGGTTCATAGTGGAACCTAGAACACAAAATAAATGAGCAAACAAAACAAAGCAGAAACAAATTCTAAGAGAACAAACTGGTAGTTATTATGGGGGAGGTGGAAAGATAGGTGAAAAAAGGGGAAATGGATTAAGAATACAAACTTCCAGTTATAAAATAAGTCACAGGAAGTAATGTGCAGCATAGGGAATAGAGATATTAATATCATAATAACTATGTATGGTGTCAGGTTGTGGTAACCTCTTTGTAAGGTATATAAATGTCTAACCACAGTGTTGTACACCTGAAACTAGTATAATGGTGGATATAATTATAATAAAAAATAAGTCATCAAATTGTATACTTAAAATTTATACACTCTACCGTTTGTATGCTGTGTATCAACTAAAACATTTTTCTTTTGTCAGTATATGCATTGTAGCAAGAGAGGCAAGGATTTAATAATTAAACAAATCTGGGTAATCATTCGTTATGCTGAATTTGGACAAATATTTTTACCTCCCTTGTTTTCGGTTTCCTTACCTGTGTAAATGGGCTTAAGGATAATCATTTTTCAGAACTGTGTAATCTCATCTAATGAATATTAATTTTTTCTGTAGAATATGCATAAAGTGCTGTTAATAGCAATTACCCAAATTTGGGAGTTAGTTAATACCTCAGTTGATTTACTAAGTAGTTAACTGGAGCCGGAGTTGTGTGCAGACCTGTTTGGGGGATTATCTCGGTGCTGGGCACTTTTGTTAGATTTGCTACTTACTGATTAGAATATCTGCTAGTTAGAATTTGCTATTATTGATTAGGATATTTTACAACTCTGTAAGTGTAAAAGTTAACCTGTAGGAAACTGCTAGGAATGCAAATTATTCTTGTGAAAGAACTATGCACATGAATTTTGTCCGGAAGAGAAGGAAAGGGTCTCTGGGTTGAAAAGATGACCCCAAGATCACACTGTTACTGCCTTCTAGGATGTGAACTAGTTTTGGGACTCAATTACAAGTTTTATTGAAGCATTCCTCTTTGTTTTTCATCCTCTATAAATACTTCCATCTTTCTAATTCTTTTTGCACCGTCTTGCTGGTTCCCTTATTGATGCGTTAAAAAACCTTTGACGTGCTGCTCACTTTACATTTGAATGAGTCATGCTTTGAACTTCACAACTGACAACAGTTAGCAGAGTGCTTTGCTCAAGGTAAGTGTGCAATACATTCAAGCTCTTATTCTCATTCAACTTCTTTTCTTCCTTCCAAGTCTAGGCATGGGAAACAATATAAAATGAGATATTTTAATAACAGGTTTTCCAATTATGATTTTTGTTTTATTTCACAATGCGAAGATGAGCTCACTTATCAGAATAATACTGGAAATACTTTACTACATTTATTAAAAAAACAAGCTTTTCATTACAGGTTAGCATTGAGTCTTTTATTTATTGGGAAGTTGTATTTTAGAGGCAGGAGTGGATAATCCTATACATTTGCCTTACAATGTTCTTCCAGGGGCATATGTTTAGGAGTGTGGTAGGGGAGCATGCACTAGGAGAAGGAGAGGTAGGTTAGACTCAGTGTATTTTAGTCAGATAATCCAGGCTGAGGGAGGGGACTAGTGGGTGTTTACGGGAGTTATGGAAGAGGGAGGAGACAGGTGATATACTAAAGTAAGAATAAAAACATATTTGTATGACTTTTTATAATTATAAAAGTACTTCCATTTACATGATCTCATTTGACTCTCAAAGTAACCCCATAAAATGTAGTCTTCAGCCCTGGCTGGTGTAGCTCAGTGGATTGAGCACGGGCTGGGAACCAAGCGGTCCCAGTTCGATTCCCAGTCAGGGCACATGCCTGGGTTGCAGGCCAGGTCCCCAGTGAGGGCCATGTGAGAGGCAACCATACATTGCTGTTTCTCTCCCTCTCTTTCTCCTTCCCTTCCCCTCTCTCTAAAAATAAAATAAATAAATCTTAAAAAAAATGTAGTCTTCAATTTCTTATAAAAGGAAAATAGAGGTATGAAGAGTTCATGGTCACTCAATGAATTAATTAGTGGCAAAGCCAAGAGCATCTCATCCTGAAATTTCCCAGGCTGGACATCAGTGCTTCCGTTTAAGCACCTGTCCACAAAAGATCTGGCAATTAGCAGCAAGACCAAAGCAAGACCAAAAATACTGCATGTTAGCTAAGATTTTCTACTTTGCTAAATGTTTGTATTTGGGATCCTCGTGAATGTGGGCCTGTCCCTTATTGGGATGTTGTAGGTAAGGAGCGGGAGTGGATGATCCTGTAAGTTTGCCTTAAAATGTTTTTCTCTAGGTGCATCTGTTTAAGTGTTTTTGGAGGTGCATGGCCCCGGGAAGGCGGAGTGGGTTAGACATTGGTATGCCTGGGTCAGCACATTGCAAACCCATGTTGGGTGATATTCTGGAGCTGCAGGGGGGAAAGAGGGAACAGAGAGTATAGTCCTATTTACCTGTATAGCCTTGGGTCTCTGAAATTTAACAGGTAAAGAGAGCTAGAAGAGCTGGAAGTCTGAATGTAAAATTAATTTTTCTCCTCAAAATGAAAGAAATGAGGCAAGAAGGTAGGTTAAATGTGAAACAATGAAAAAACCCAGATGCCTAGTCTTTCTCTTCACTTCGTATTTTCTGATACTGTACGTCTCTTCTCCAATACGATTAAGTCAGTCTTCCCTCCTGCTTCATGCGATAAGTACTGAATCTCGGCTTCACTTTGCCTCTCAGCTGAGCCCAGGGCCATTTATAAACATCAGGTTAGCCTCAAAGCTTTCTCCTCTGTTGCTAGTTCCTCAGAGAGAGCATCAAAAAAGCTGAGCCTTGGTAATAATTCCGGGGGCTAAAATCTAATTCTACAGAGATCACCCTCTGTTAATTTGCATTTTACTACTTTGGCGAAGTCCCTGCTGATCATCACAGTCCCCAGTTCTTTTTAGCACAAAATTTATCCTTATTCGTTTATACAATTACTGGTTGGGCATTTCGGGTATCATTAAATCAGACGTATAATAAAGAGTTCCAACTCAGAGCACACAGGAATATGGGTCTCTTTGGACACTACAGAAATAAATTGAATGCCCTAAAGGGAATGGAAAAGAAAATCTATTTCCAGAACATTTGCATTCTATTAATGAGCACTTCAGGCCATGTACCCAATAACTTCACATTTATTACAGCCCTAGTTATGTTCCCAGAATCCACTTAGGGGACATCCCTTATGCTTTCCTCTCCCCTCCCCATGAAGACTCTCCTCACAAATTAAAGTGGCTTTAACAGCCTCAGTGATAAGTGGCATGTGTTCTTCCTCACCCAGGACCCAGTGGCTGTGGCATCCACAGGGCACAGCAGCGCAAAGCCTATTTATTGCACAAGGCAGGGAACACTTTCTTCTGACTTGCTACCCTCTGGAGGGACTAACATTAGCACCTTGCCAGCCTTTCATCTGCCTCCTTTCTGAGCACTTGACTCTTGTCTCCCAGTTGGTTGACAAGCTCTGTTGTCATTCACCAGGGAAGTCGTAGTTTCCACGTGGCTCTGACCTCAGCAGGGGGCCCAGGCCAGCTGAAGCCAGGCCAGCCCAGGGATGGAGACCAGCCCAGTGCTGGCACTGCGCACTGTTGTGCAGGAGCTGCATGCTGAGTGCTGGGCGTGCTCTGGAGGATTTTTTATATACAGAAAAATAGGTAGACTTGCATTCTTTTAGTTAACACAAAGCAAGACTTTTCTGAGGTAATTACTGCTTTCCTTCCTCCTGCCAGTCCTGAAATGCCCTTCCTCTGCTTCCTCCACAATCCTCAGTGTGTTCTTTATTTAATGCACTTTCTGAAGGAAGCCAACATTCTGCAAATGTTTTTGTCGGACTCTTTTTTTTTTTGGTCCTCCAATAATTGTCCAGAGAGCAGGAGCATGTTTCTAACTCAATACACATTGCGTCATAAGGATGTCTTAAGGGCATTCTCATGCCAGTGACCGTAAGCTATGAAAACACAGCGTATCCCCTGCTACCCATATGGCCAGCAATACCATTGTAAAGAAGAAAGAGGAGGAGGAGGTGGAGGAGAGGGAGGAGGAGGAGAGAAGAAAAATGGCAGGGGAAGTTGTGGCTGTTTTGATGTGATGATGATTTCATTCATCATCCCAGCAGATGGCATGCAGGAATGATGTGATGAACAGGGAACGGTGACAAGGGAGTAATAGTCTATAGAATGTGTGTTCCTGGTAGCTTTTCTAAACATCAATATTGCCATTCTTTATGCCCTTCAAATGTCACACCATCTTCTCATCCCCTCAGCCTGAAATTCCATAAATAGAGGTTTCCCTTCCTTTGCTTTAGGGATTCCTGATCATTGTTAAAAAAATTCCC
Organism: Micronycteris hirsuta; assembly: GCA_004026765.1. Taxonomy (NCBI): domain Eukaryota; kingdom Metazoa; phylum Chordata; class Mammalia; order Chiroptera; family Phyllostomidae; genus Micronycteris; species Micronycteris hirsuta. The sequence goes on from PVJI01005627.1 coordinate 62,575, forward strand.
AGGTGATATATGCATTAAGCTTTATCAGTCATCGTTACTTTAGTGTAAAAAAGCATTTGAACTTTTCCTAAAGAGTAAATGTATGTTGGCATTCACAATCTTACCCTACTCCAGGTTCTAAGGATTTTTTTTTTTTTTTTGCCTCCTGTTATAGAGGTAATGAGTAGCAAGAACTACAAGATGCCTGGTGAGGTTAAAATTATTCATATGAGAAAGCCATTAGAAGAAATTCATGGACCAAAGAGAGCTGGAGAAGGGTTTTGAATGGAGAAAAAAGGATCAGAGAAAGATGAAGATTTTTATGGAATGTTTAGAAGAGACAGGAGATTTGACTGTAGGTGTGAAAATTGCTATGAAGAGAGTGAAGGTAGATGAGATTATTTTTTCATGAAGTTCTCACTAGCACAGACCCCTTCTAAATCCCTGCATTTACATTCTCATTTAATATTCTTCTTTACATAGAGCTTTCTCCCCCAAAATTGTATAAACCTGAATCTTGAATGGATCTAAAGAGAAATAAATGAGTGATGTTAAGACTAATTTTCCAATCTCCTAAAGGCAAAGTGGCTTCCTTGTCATGCTAGAGCCCTGGATAATAAGGCTTCCTAAGGGTCATCTGAATTCAGAAGGTTCTGATTTTGTCTTTCTATCTACCATTTATTAGACAATTTTATAATTCCATAAGGATATCCTTTAAACTTTTCAGAAAATTGATCAGATGCAAATGGTTTTGCCTATTGCTATGGACTGAATTGTGCATCCTCCCCAAATCCCTATGTTGAAGCCCAAACCCCCAATGTGATGATATTTGGAGATAAAACACTTGGGAGGTGATTATAGTTAGATGTGGTCACGAGCACGAAGCCCTCATGATGGAATCAGTGCCCCTTTAAGAAGAGACGTCACAGAGTTCTCTCTCTCTCTGTGTCATGTGAGGACACAGGGAAAGGGTGACCATCTAGAATGAGGAAAAGAGCTCTAGCCAGAAGTGACCATGCCAGCACCCTGATCTTGACCTTTTTGCTTCCAGAACTCTGAGACAATAAATATGTTATTTAAGGCACCCAGTCTATGGTATTTTATAGCAGCCTAAGCTGATTAAGACATGTACAGAGAATAGATTTTGTCATGTAGAGAAGAAAAATATTTCTCAAAGTAGGAAAGAGAATGCCAAAGATAATGGAGTTTTTTTCCTATAGTAAATAAATTAGTTTTGTATCTAACTAATAATCTTATTTCTGCATTCCTTGTTGCCTTCACTGACTACATATAACATTCTCTTATTATCCTTTGACCTAGCTTCAACATAATTTTAATGAGTTAAAACAAAACTTGGACACACACTCTCACTGTGTATTTATATAAGAATTATGTTTTTCATTTTGAAAATAATACTTTCAACTGTGAAGACAATCCGTAGGAATTTTGCTGTGTGTTGGTATCTCTTTGTGAGACCTCAGAAAGATCGAAATTCCTTTTTGGAAAAAGAATCCTAAAATCCATATGGGATCACAAAAGACCCTGAATAGCCAAAACAACTCTGAGAAAGAACAAACTGGAGGCATCACACCTCCTGATTTTTAATTATATGATAAAGCTATAGTAACCAAACAGTAAGGTACTAGCATGAAAACACACACACAAACCAATAAAACAGAATCGAGAACCCGGAAATAAGCCCATGCATAGATAGTCATAATATCTGGCAAGGAGCCAAAAATACTCAATGGAGAAAATGCAGTTTCTTCAATAAATGGTGTTGGGAAAATTAGATATTCATATGTAACCAATTGAAACTAGATCCCTATATTATACCACTCACAAAAATTAACTTGAAATGGATTAAAGACTTAAACGTAAGACCCAAAACCATAAAACTAAAAGAAAACAGAGAAAAACTCCTTGACATGGGTCTTGGTAATGATTTTCTGGCTATAATGCCTAAAACACACATGTAACAAAATGAAAAATAAATACAAAGGGAGACACCCGAAAAACCCTGGAATTATCTTCTGGAGGGCGGACCCCATGCAGTACAGGCTTTCCCTGCTAGGCGAGTGTTCTAGGAACCCATCTGTGTCAGTGTACCAGCTGACATTGTTGTGAGAGGCTGTGTTCGGCTTCAGTGAATTTTTTTTGAAGATTCTTTCAATGTGTTGGCTTATTTCATGATGGGTGATTTACGAGCCCACCTGCCCATACCATGCTGACTGTTCAGCAGGTTTTGACCAACAATGGCATGACCCCTGTGCCCTACCCGCCTTATTCACCCAATCTCATCCTGAGTGACTTATTTTTTTGTTTCCCTGGATGAAAAAAGTTCTCCAAGAGAACTGTTTTGCCAATGTGAAAGAGGCAAAACAAAAAACAACAGAAGCACTGAAAAGCATCAAAACTGATCAGTTCAAAAACTGTTTTGAGCAGTGGACAAAACCTCTTGATAGGTGCATTGCATCAGATGGGGAGCACTTTGCAGGTGACTGAAGTTTAAACAACGTCAAGAATAAATACACAATTTTTTACAAATAAATTCCATTTTTGGGGGTCCCCCTCATATATGTGACTACAACAAAATAAAAAGCTTGTGTTCAACAAAAGAAACAATCTACAAAATGAGAGGTCAGTTGACAGAATGGGGAAAAATATTTGCAAGTCATTATTTGATGAGGGGTTAATATCCAAAATATATAAAGAACCCATAATACAATAGCAAAAATTTCAAATAATCCAATTAAAAATGGGAAAAGCACCTGAATAGATATTTTCCTAAGGAAGATATTATAAGGGCCAACAGATACATGAAGAGGTGCTCAACACCACTAGTAATCAGGGAAATGCAAATCAAAATCACCATAAGATATCACCTCACACTCATTAGAATGGTTGCATCAAAAAGACAAGAGATCAATGTTGGCAAGAATCACTGTCCTGAAGAGCTACCTGTACCCCTGTGTTTATTATAACTCTATCTCTAGTAGCTATGACATGGAAACAGGTGTCTAAGTGTCCATCAATAGGAGCAAAATACAGAGAATATAATACAACACATATTTATAAATGCATATATATATAAATACAATACTATTCAGTCACAGAAAAGAAAAAAGCCTGCCATTTGCAATAACATGGATAGACCTTGAGGGCATTATGCCAAGTGAAGTAAGTAAGTAGACAGAGAAAGTCAAATATTGTATGCTGTCATTTATATATGGAATCTAAAAAAAAACAAACCAAACCTCACCAAACTCATAGAAAAAGAGATAAGATTTGAGGTTTCCAAGGCAGGAGGTGGGGGGAAATAGGGAAGGTGGTCAAATGGCACAAATTTTCCGTTGTAAAATAAATTTAAGTTCTGGGGATGTAATGTACAGAACGGTGATTATAAGCAAACGACACTGCATTGTATATTTGAAAGTTGCTAAGATAGTAAGTAGATCCTAAAAGTTCTCATCATAAGAAAAAAAATCTGGGTGACTATATGAGGTGATGAATGTTAAATAAACTTGTGGTAATCATTTTGTAATAAGTACATACGTTATTATGTTCTACACCTTAACCATATGCAATGTTGTATGTCAATTATCTCAATAAAACTGGAAGAAAATTTTACTTTTTGGATGTTAGGCTGTGATTTCTTTTGAATGTAATACAATGTTGGCATTAGCCATTAGGTAATTCAATTATATTAGAGCTTCTCCAGATTATGTTAGATTTGAATTTAAGTTAATGGTTGAGATCCAGCATCTTACAGGCCATGAGATAAGGAGGGAAAAACACTAGGTAATACCTGAATTTTTTTTTAAGATTTTATTTATTTATTTATTTTTAGAGAGAGGAGAAGGAAGGGAGAGAGGGAGAAACAGCAATGTATGGTTGCCTCTCACATGGTGCCCACTGGGGACCTGGCCCGCAACCCAGGCATGTGTCCCGACTGGGAATCAAACCGGGACCCTTCGGTTCCCAGCCCGCGCTCAATCCACTGAGCTACACCAGCCGTGCAATAATACCTGAATTTTGTGGCCCCTTTTGCTGTAACACCTCCCTGTGGATTGTGGTTTCTGATATTGATGGTCTCTTTATGGATCAAGGTGGCCCTTACTGTTCTTTTCATCCATGATCACCTAATCATTCAGAAAATATTGATTGGGCACTTAATGTATGCCAGATACTGTTCTAAGTACCAAGGAAAACACAGTGATCTAAACAGGTAACGTATTCCTGCTCTGTCCTCCTGAAGATTCCATAAAGGGGAACACATGCGATACACAAACAAATACCCTATGTTAGGTGGTGATTGTTAGAAAAAAAATGAAAGCAAAGAGAAATGGAAAGTGCCAGGCAGAGGATGGGAAGGTAAATTGAAATATTAAGTACAGTGGTCTCTGGAAATGCGACATTAAAGCTGTTGGAACTAAACAATACTTGGTGTTGGGAAGTACAAGCAGATGTCTGGGGAAGAGCAGTCCAGGCAGAGGAAGTGGCAAGTGCAAAGGCCTGAGGACAGAACATGGTTGGCATATGTGAGGACCAGCAAGGCGGTCATCATGCACCATGAATAAAGGAGGAAGTGGTAGGGCACGGGTCAGAGAAGAACCGGGGGAAAGAAAGAAATCAGGTTGTAGGGCCTTGTCAGCCATTTTAAGGATTTAGTTTTTGCTTTGAGCGAAATAGGTACTTTTTGGAGGATTTTTAGAGGAGAAGGTTTGTCATCTAATGTTTGAAAAGGCCGCTGTGTTGAGACTTGACTACAGGAGGGGCAATGATGAAAGCAGAGAAACCAATTAAAAAGTTATTGCATTAATTCAGATCAGAAACACTGGCCACTTGGGCCATGGTAGAGAAGTAACTGGAGTGATGAGAAGTGGTTTACTTCTGGATATATATTGAAAATTGAGTGAAAAATTTTGCCAGTGGATTAGATGTAGGGTCTGAGAGTAAAACAAAGACATATGGAGGACTCTGATTTTCAGCTTGAGTAATTGAAAGGAGAGAGAAAGCTGCATGTACTGAGCTGGAAGAGCTTTAAGAGGAACCATTTAAAGATAAGCGGTTCCACATCGAACATGTTAAATATTCGATGCCTATTATCTATCAAGTGCAGATGTTCAATAGGCAGTTGGCATATGAGAGTGGAGTTCAGGTGAGAGGTCTGTGCTAGAAATATAAAATTGGGACTCATCAAGGCAAAGATGATATTTAAAGCCATGAGAAAAAATGAGCTCAGTAACGGAGTATAAATAGAGAAGAGGTCCAAAGACTGAGGCCTGAAGCTCCTCACTTTGTAAGTTGGTAAGAAAGAACCAGCGAAGGACTCTGAGGAGGAATAGCCAATGACAGTGGAGAGAAACCGGGAAAGTGTGGAATCCTGGAAGTCAAAAGAAGATAGTGCTTCAAGAAGGGAATGATCAGCTATGAAATGCTACCTACCAATCAAATGAAATGAACGCTGAGAACTGACCGCCAGATTTAGGAATGGAAATATCTGGTACTCCTGATGAAAGCAAAGTTGTTGGCGTGGTGGAGATAAAACCCTGATAAGACTGAGTTTAGCAGAGCATGGGGAGGAGAGAGATCGGAGACAGTGAGGAGAGACGACTCTTTCAAGGGATTTTATTAGTAAAGGGAGCAGAGGACTTGAGGGTGATATGGAATCAAGTTAGGGTTTTTTGGGGGGTTAAACAATAGGACATAGAAGCTTCGCAAACATGAGTCTGTAGTGTGTGGTCCATCGGGTTTAATGAACATGCAGGTTGCCACGTCCAATGGTGGAGTGAGAGAGAGGCAAGTGAAAGTGTCAGAGAGCAATAATGACGAGCTATGGAATCTGAGCTAGATAAGAGAGGAATGAGGGTTTGGGGTTTGGAGGGATAGAGAAAGCGTGGTAGGATCAACAGCTTGTAGTGGTACCAAAGAGCAGTTGGAATTCAAGACTTTTGAAATAGGGCAATAAGCTGGAAGGCCAGCAGATGATGACTGAATGGAAAAGGAATTGTTGTCAAAGGTAATGACGAGTCAACAGCTGAGGCAGAGAAGGACACACTCGGGAGTGGCCAGCTGAGGCAGGGGTGGACAAGTCCACTGGAAGACTGGGGGCTGGGTGGACAGGATGCAGCTCCTTAGCCAGTATGTACCATGTTGCTTTCCTGAGGTGTTCACAGCTGGTGTCTGTTGAGCGATCAGTGCTTTTGCTCTATCAGTTGTTACATGTCGTGAATATTATCCCTAAATCCAAGGAATTAAAAGGCTGACCATTACAGTGGACCTTGATACCTGCAAGAATTGTGCCAGGAGCATTTGGGGTAGTATGGCAGAGAGCAAAGAGCCATCAGGGAGTGGGGGCCTGTCAGGACTGCACATTGCAACCTTAGGTAGAAGAAGGAGAACAAGCTTTCATACTGTCCCAGCCCTGAGCCCCTGGGGACATTCCTGAAGAAGGGTGAGCACAGAACTATCGACTGAGGAAAACCCAAGGAGGATTTTTGGAGGAGGAAAAGGCCCCAAATGGCGTACAGTCAGAAACAAATTTCATTGGTTTCACAATTTAGTCTTGGACCAGCCTAAGCAATGGTTTTGTTCGGTAAATTAAGCTGCATCTTGCAGCAGTTAGAATGCCTAATTCATACCTGGGTACAATTCATTCCAGAATCCTCAGTGAGACCATGAGTCAGACGGAAATCATAATCCAAACTACACAGCCCAGCAAAAAGGACCTGTTGTCTTCTGCTTTTGTTGTCATCTTGATAAATTTCTTCCTCCCTTTCTCCTCCTGCCTCAGGATAAGCAATATCTAAAGGCATTCAAGGCTCTTCTGATTCTGCTTTCCTTTATGATAACAATTGGGCCTTGCAACCATTTTCAGGCAGGCACATCCTGCTGGACAGAAGATCTAGAGTTCTGGGAAGGAAGAAGGTCTCCCAGGTGAAATAGCTAATCACAGACCAGGCCCACCCACGGCCCATCCACCCTGAGGCTGCTTCCTGAGGCCTGCGGTCTCTCTGCCTGACACGAAGCAGGCTCACCAGAGACTGTGGTTTTCACCACCAGGTGACTCAGCTCCCTGGGGTATGGTGACAAGACCGCCTGTGACCAAATAACTCATGCCGAGGAAGCTAGTCATTTCTACAAATGCCTCTCCTACCAATAATTCATGGCCACTGCCCTAAAGACAAATGGTACCTGCCTTCCTCCCCCATCCTTCTGTACCCAAACCTCTGTCCTGTATTATTCTCTCATCTTCTGTAGCTTTAGGCACCCTTCTTCAGGTCCTACCACTCTCAAGCCCTCTCACCAAACGCTTTCCCCTTTCTACCACACCCTCTGAAGCCACCATTTCACAGAAACTAAATGCTTCAATATTTTCTCCTTCCCACCACCATAAATTAAAGCTTTTTTATTACATCCAGCGGAGGCTGCCACTGTCCCCAGACAGGAGCCAGGAGTTGGGGTCAGGAGTCTCCCAGCTTCCTGGTGCAGTTTTTCCACCATGTGTAAATTCCATCAAAGTTTAAGCCACCTGATGTTACTCATTTTCTACCTTCCACAAACACTGTAGTTTGGACTATAAATTTTCTCAATGTGCCCCAATCCTGACATAACTCTGGGATATTTAAACGTATATGACCCTCCAACATGCTAGCGTTTACTTCTTTCACTAAAGGCTTTGCGGGGCTCAAAGCTGAGGTAGTTATTGTCTGGATATGCAGGACATCAAAGGGTTCTTCCGGCTTTTTCACTGCCCCTGTTTTCAAGGGATTACCAGGACCAAGATTCCTTTTTCTCCTCATTCAGCGGCTGTCAAAGTTTAGCAAGAATCTGAATCACCTGGAGGACTTGTTAAGCTACAAAACCACTGAATCCCAGCCCAAGAGTTTCTGATTTAATAGGTCTGGGCTGAGGTTCAAGAATTTGCATTTTTAACAAGTTCCCAGGTGCTGCTAATGCTGCTGGCTTGAGGACCAGTCTTTGAAGACCACTGTCCTAATGTATGTGCCCGATGGTCCTCAAATTATCTTCATGTTAGAACTACCTGGAGATCTTCAAAAATGTACGGATGTCTGTGCATGTGTCTCATGCCCCTGGACTGCAGTTTAATTCACCTGAAATGTGGCTTGGGCTTTGCAGTTTTTAAGAGTTCTGCAGATTATTCTACATACAGGTAATTTTGGAGATTGCTGATATCAACACCTTCTCACCTCCCTTTCTCTCCTACTCATCCTGGATGATATGCTTACTCATCCAAATTGTCCCTCCCACCTGGATATTCCCCTGTACCCTTGTGTCAGCCCCTCCCCCAGGAAGCCTCAAACCCGCGTCCATACATTTCCCCACTGTTCTTAAATACTGGCCACCAAGTGTTGCTAGAGAAAACCTCGTAGCCTTATCATCCAATGACTCATCCTAGATGAGCTCATTCATTGGTCGTCTAACTTATCTGTTGTTTTCTCTAGTCTCCCTCACTGATAATCCCAAAACTTCGCCATTCTAATCTGCCTGCTTGAACTCTTCAGATGACCTCATCTCCTACTTCACCAAGTAAAATTGATTCCATCAGGCACGATCTCTTTCAGTTTTACACTCCACCCCCAAAACCAAGTTTATGTGTATCCACATCCTTTCTTCCCTTTTATCCTTTCATCTCAGAGGGTGATGTATCCCTCAGTTCAAGGTCGATGCCTCCATCCTCCCACACGAATCGCCACACTTGGCTGGCACTGAGCATGATGAATTGTGGGCTCTTTCCATATACCTGCAACCTTCCTCAGCTGGCTCTGCTCCAACTCTTAATCCCTCTAGATGCTGACTCTCTGTCCTCCCCCATTGCTCTCGTACGCAACCGCAGCTTCCATTTGTCAGCTCTTGCTGCCCACTGATGGATGATTCGGGAGGAGGAGTAAACTCTTCCAGATGCCAACTAAAAGGCTTTTTGAATTTGGTATTCAGAATTCTTTTTTTTTTTTCCTTTTCCTTTTTTTTTTTTTTTTACTTCTTGTCACACAAAAAGGTACTTTACATGCACTGTCCATCCTGAACTTCTCTTTATTTTCAGAACCTGACTTCTCTGCTGAGTAGATGTTAGACACTAATGAAAAGCTGCCTCAGAATCTTAACACATTGCATTAATGATGATTTGCTGCCATCATATACTTACTGCTCAACAAGATGCAGGCACATAGTTCCTGTCAGCACAATGAAGAAATAACAAATCCCAATCCAGCAACTCTTTTGGGAAAACAGCTGTTGGGGTATTTAAGAGTCTCCTAGTCACTTGGTGACATCTACAGGAGAGGCAAGGGTCGGGGGGAATGAAGGAAAATGACAAAAACTCACACAGGAAGCACAGTACAGGAAGGAAGTCGATGAGGCAGACAGAAGAGTGCCTGTGTAGTTTTGTTTGTTCAACTAAGACAATAAATAAAGCGTGGTTTAGGAAGTGTGCTTGCATTGGTACTGTGGCCCAGGTGTCAGGTTGGGCGTCTCCCCAACAGTGCTAGGTGTTATGTGGTAGATTTCATTCATCGTGGCTTTGAAAAACCTTAACGCTAATTTATAACAGAGTACTACTGTTGCTTCTATTCAAAATCCACAATAGGTCAGGAGAAATAACAGGGAAAGGTTTGGTACTAATTTTCCTCATAACATACATTTAATATAATATTAAATGTTATATTTATATAAAATAATATATTATGCATATACAATGTTAACTATATCTATATAAAATTTCTTATATTGAAAGTATAAAAATAGTTGATATCAAAAGCATGATACTTAAGAGAAAAAATTGCTGGCCCAGTAGTTTGGTTGATTGGAGCATCATCCCAATATACCAAGGTTGCAGGTTCAGTCCTCAATTAGGGCACTTATGAGAAGCAACCAATGAATGCATAAATAAATAGAGCAACAAGTCAATCTCTCTCTCTCTCTCAAATCAATCAATAAAAAATTATATAAAAAAGAAAAAATTGCTAAATTAGACCTTATCAAAATTAAACTTAGTTCCTCAAAAGACACCATTTAAAAGTGAAAAGATAATCTTCTGGTCAAGCTGGAGATGTAGGTAGACATGATTTGCTTCATTGCACAACCATAAGAAGGAACACAACTAACTTAAAAATGAAAAATACCCAGAACTGTCAGAAAAATGCCCAGAAAAATACGCAGAACTGTATAGAAGTCTGACAACCAAGGATTTAAAGAAGCCGTATTCATCCAGATGGGAAGGAGGGACAGAGACACAAGCCCAGGCAGAGAGGACAGTGTGGCAGCAGCCAGCAGAACAGGTGATTCCACATTCATGTGCGGTGGATAAAAATCAGGGGGACACCTTGTGAGCAAGTGATCCCAGCCCCAGGCCAGACCATGCAGCCCAGGGTTCCAGCACCAGGAAAAATAAAGCCTTATAACTTCTGGCTGTAAACCCAGTGGGGATTGGGGTGGCAGATGAAACTGCCTGTTTTTCAGATGAGCCCCAAACGTACACAAACGTACTTTGGGAACCACAACAGGAGAACAGCTGAAGGGGCACCAGTTGCATATGGGAGGTGGGTGAAGTGACAGGAAAAGAAGCGAGTACCAGGCAAGCCCTGAGAAGTCAGTCAGAAACAGCATTGTCCCCTTATTGACCCGTCCCCCACACATGGAGCCACAAAGTGGTAAAGCAGGTTGCCCTGCCCTGGGGAATATCCAAGCCCCTCCCCCCCATACAAGTGTGCTAAGACAGGAAATCAAAGTGGTTCTACCTAGCACACAGACATGGGGAGGCTGCCAAAATGAGGAGACAAAGAAATATGGCTCAAATGAAGGAACAGAACAGAACCCCAGAAAAAGAAATATGCGTTGTGGAGATAGCCGACCTATCAGACACAGAGTTCAAGACAGTGGTAGTCAGAATGCTCAAAGATCTCATTGAATACAGCAAAAGCATAAGGGAAGAAATGAAGGCTATACAAAGGGAAATAAAGAAAACTCCACAGGAAACCAACAGTGAAGGGAAGGAAGCCAGGATTCAAATCAACAATTTGGAACATAAGAAAGAAAGAAACATTTAACCAGAACAAAATGAAGAAATAAGAATTCAAAAAAATGAGGAGACTCTGGGACATCTCCAAAAGGGCCAACATCTAAATCATAGGGGTCCAGAAGGAAAAGAGGAAGAACAAGAAAACTTATTTGAAAAAATAATGAAAGAGAACTTTCCTAATTTGGCGAAGGTAATAGACATACTAGCCCAAGAAGCACAGAGAGTTCCAAACAAGTTAGATCCAAAGGGGACCACACCAAGACACATCATAATTAAAATGACAAAGGTTAAAGATAGAGAATCTCAAAAGCAGCAAGAGAAAGGCAGAGACTTACCTAAAAAGGTTAGCTTCCATTAAGACTATCAGCTGATTTCTCAAAAGAAACTTTGCAGGCAAGAAGGGACTGGCAAGAAGTAGACAAAGTGATGAAAAACAAGGACCTACATCCAAGATTACTCTATCCAGCAAAGCTATCAGTTAGAATGGAAGGGCAGATAAAGTGCTTCCCAGATAAGGTAAAGTTAAGGAGTGCACCATCACCAAGCCCTTATTATATGAAATGTTAAAGAAACTTATCTAAGAAAAAGAAGGTCAAAACTATGAACATTAAAATGACAACAAATTCACAACTATCACAACTGAATCTAAAAAACAAAAACAACAGAAAAAAGGAAACAAGTAGAACAGGAATAGAATCATACATATAGAGATTATTTGGAGGGTTATCAGCTGGGAGGGAGAAGGGGGACAATGGGGGAAAAGAAAGAAAGAAAGCATAATTGGTAGGTACAAAATAGACAGGGAGATGTTAAGAACTGTACAGGAAATGGAGAAGCCAAAGAACTTACATGCGTGACCCGTGGACATGAACCAAAGGGGTTATCGCTGGAGAGAATGGGGATACTGGGTGGAGGGGCCAAAGGGTGAAAATTGGGACAACTGTAATAGCATAATCAATAAAATATACTTTAAAAAATGAAAAGATAAGCCACAGACTGGAAGAAAATGTTTACGAAACAACCTTTATTTACAATTGTGAGATGATAGATAATGATGTTGGCCACTGCCCCCAGATCCAAACACGGCGCTCCTGACACCCTTGTCATTTCCTGGGAGCATCTTCTGTTCTAACGAGATGACTCTGGGCGGCTGCAGGATGGCTCCTGGATGGGGATGCTCACCTAAAGTCAAAGACATGATTAGAAACTTGGAACTTTCAGTCTCACCCCCATTCTCTTGAGAAGGGGGAAGGGCTAAAAATGGAATTAATAATCTGTCATTCCTATGTGATGAAACCTCCATAAAATCCCAAAGTTGTGGGTTTCACAGAGCTTCCAGGTTGGCAAACACATCTACACCAGGAGGTTGATACTGCCCAAATTCACGGGAGCAGAAACGCCTGCACCGGGGACCCACCCAGACCGCACCCTGTATATCCCTTCATCTGGCTGTTCATCTGTATCTTTTAACATATCTTTTAATAAACTGTTAATCATAAGTGAGTGTTCCCCTGAGTTCTATTTTCCACTCTAGCAAATGAGTCTAACTTGAGAAGGAGGTTGTGGGAACCTCTGATTTGTAGAAGTTGTGGGTAACCTGGGACCTGCTATTTGCAATTAGCCTCTGAAGTAAGTAGGGAAAGGCCTTCCTTGTGGGCCTGAGCCCTCACTTACCCTTTGGAATCTGACGCTATCTTAGGTAGACAGTGTCAGAATTGAGTTGGCCTGTCGGATTCCCAGCTGGTGTTGCTTATTGGTGTCGGCGGTGGGGGGGTTGGGGGGTGGAGGAATCTCTATACGCTTGGTAACCAGACGTACCGGAAGAAAAGTGTTTTTTGTGGGTAGTAAAAGAAAGACACAGGATACAGACTGAACTGAGGTCTTCCTCTACAACAGGGAAGAAGACCAGGTTTTTTTATTTTAGTGATATATAAAAACCTCTTAAAATTCAGTAAGAAGATAACCCAATACTTTTAAATGGGCAAAAGATTTGAAGAGACAGTTCACCAAAAATATACGAATGGAAACAAGAACATGAAAAGATGTTCAACATCGTTGGCCATCAGACTAATGAGAGACCATCCCACACCCATTGGAATGACTGTACTCAGAAAGGACAGACAACATCACACGTGTATAAGGAGCGGAGAAATTAGAACCTTCATGCGTCACTGGAGGAATGTGAAATGATACAGCCACGTTGGAAGAGTTTGGCAGTTTCTTAAACATAAACTTACTCTACAATCCAGCAATTCCCCTCCTAGGAATCTTTACAAGAGAAACAAAAACATATGTCCACATAAAGATGCAGATGTGAATGTTCAGAAGAGCGTTATTCAGAATAGCCCAAACTGGAAACTTTTCAAATACCCATTAATTGGTGAATAGATAAAATATGGTGACTCTAAGCAATAGAATAATATTCAACAATTAAAATGAAAGAACTACTGATTCATGCTACAACGTAGATGAACCCCAAAACATGATCCTAAGCCAAGGAGGGCAGGCACAGAAAACTGTGTGTTGTATGCCTGATTATATTTAAATGAAGTGCGTAGAAAATCCAATTTAGAGAAACAGGAACAGATCAGCGGTTGCCTAGGGCTGGGGTGAGAGCTGTGATTAACTGTAAACAGGTATGAGGCAACTTTGAGGTAAAGAAAAAAACTGAACATTTTGATTATAACTTGATCAAATTATTAAAAAAGCTTACAATTCATAGTTTTTGAAGTTACCAGTGAACCAAATTTCCATTTTTAATTGCTAGAAATAAAACATGAGTAAAGACTTCCAGCCCTGGCTGGTGTGGCTCAGTGGATTGAGTGCCGCCCCGCGAACCGAAAGGTCGCTGTTTCAATTCCCTGTCACAACGCAAGCCTGGGTTGCCGGCCAGGCCCCCAGTAGGGGGTGCACAGGAGGCAACCAATGGATGTTCTTCTCACAGGTTTCCCTCTCTTTCTCCCTCTCTTCCTCTCTCTAAAATAAAATATTTTTTGAAAAAAACCTTTCAGATATGACATAAGAAATAACCACCCATCCCCCAAACCCAGGTCCAGCCATTTACTACACAGACAGAAAAGGCTGCGGGGAACTTCGAGGAGTTCGTGAAGATGGTCAACCCTGTGTTTGACCAGACTGACATAGAAACTGGCATTAACACCCAGACTTAAAAGTCGTCATTACTCTATCCTCACTTCCCCTCACACAGGAGAGAAAAGCCAGAGGCCTGGATGATCCACAAACTGGATCATTATTTTGAATAATGAGGTAGCTAGTTCATTTCCTGCCAGACACCAGTTATTTTCGCCATCATCATATATTAACTATGGTTAAACCTTGTCTTGTTCAAACAACATGGAATAAATTCACCTGTAGTATTTTCTTACCTGGGATTGTACTAAAAGGTGACTGAAGCACCAGGACCACCTTCAATATTTACTGAGCGTCTTTGAAGCATGAGGCACTTAGGCTTGTGAGCCAGGCAACAAGGATGATGCAGCCTCTGCGCTCAAGGCATTTGTAAGCTAGTAGGGAAAGAAAGCTAAGAAATAGTTGTTAATAAACAGGAGATGGTAAAAAGCATTGTGAAATTAAGTTGAAAACCTCAAAATGTAAGACAAGGGAATTGCACTACAATAGGGTTTGAGTTCCTTCCAGCATGAATATTCTACCATTTTTAAGAGAAAAAGCTGGATATTTGTATATAGGCTGTGGCTGGCTAACTTAGGGATTTGTTATGTTTCTGTGGCAAATACTTACTGAGTGATGTTTTTTGGTCTGCTTCTTAAATTGCATGAATTACAAAATTGTTTCATTTCTAAGCCAAGAGCTCATCAGTAAAGCTGTGCCAAGCATGTGAGTGTGTGCAGCTGCAAATATTTCTCTTTCTGATGCACTCAGTTCTGCAAAATGATAATGCTAATATTATGAGAAGTACTCTATTATGATCACTGAAAAGGGCACAAGGCGAATTTCCCAGTACTGTGCAAGGGCACATGAGCTGACCTTGGCCTACCAAACCAAACAGAGGTCCTTGGCAACTGGTGCTAGGTGCTGTACTTGAGTTCCCAAATAAAACCCAGATCTGCTAAGTGAAGGCCATATGTACTGACACTCTTGATCCACACCCATGGTGGAGGGAGTGGTCTCATCAGTGATTCCTTTCCTATTGGAAAACCACCACGACTTTTGAATAGACATGTGAATTGCACATGTCAGTGATAGCAGCCTAAATTTCTGCAAATTTCCATTCAGTTTATATACTGTGCATGTAGTCTTTAAAATGTTGCAGAACTTGTGGAGATATGAGTCATTCTTTAACATAGGGTCAGAATTGAGGTTTGGGTATGAAGTGATGCAAATTAAAATACTATCTTCCCCATCTGCTCTCTCATTCCCATCTTACTGTATTTATAGACCTCCACAGAAATGGAAGTGGCAACATCTTACCGAGGCATTGCTAAATTAATCCTTTGTGTGCATGAATACTCCTGGGGTTGAGAGGTTCTGTAAGCACATTCCTACTTTTTCTTTTGCGCCTGCACCAGCCCTAGTATATGTCCAGAGATGGGACTTTCCTGCTTCCAAGGCATAAGCCGTATTTAGCCAGAAGCTGCCCCTGCTTCCTGGAATGCCATACCCTTTACTCATGTTCCAAATTACATTATGATGTATTATTTAATCAGAAACATTATCCTGACTCCCGTTTAGCAACCTTGTCTTGAAATGCAATACAATGCAGAAAATGATAATGTTATTATAAATGATGTTTACCCAACTACTTAACTCTGGAGACAAATAAATCAAGTTAGACTTTTATTTCACATGACATACTAAAATAAATACAAATGGATAAAAGCATTACACATAACAATCTATCAAAACATAAAAATATTAGAAGAAAAAAGCTAAATATTTGTCTAATTTATGGATAGAACAGCCCTGTCTAAGGTCACAATCGACTGAAGAAATCCTAAAGGAAAATATTGAATTGACTACAGAAAAAGCAAAATCTATATAAGTAAAATTACTAATAAAATTAAAGAGTAGACAATAAGCTAAGAAAAAATGTTTGTGAAAATACCAGTAAAAATTATTCTGATATTGAGAACCTACTTAACTCAATAAGAAAACTAGCAATATTTCTATAAAAATTAATGTCCCAAAGGCACAAACAAGCGATTTATAAAAGAAGCCAATTTATGAATATAGAAGTCTTCAACCTCATTAGCAATGAAAGAAATAAAAAGATGTGAGAAAGGATGTGAGTTCTTTTTTTTTAAGATTTGACAATCTGGTGGACAATAACGTCCGAAGACTTGGGGAGGGTGCAGTGAGAAATGCCTTCTCATGTGTGGGGGAGGGACAACCTGGTAAAACCTATCTGAAAGGCATTTTGACAATATATGTTAAATGATTTTAAATATTCATCTTTTGATGAATTAATTCAACAACCAGTAATTTTTAAAATATGTTATTTATTTATTTTTAGAGAGGGAGAAGTAGAGAGAGGGAAACATCAAACTGCAAGAGAAGCATTAATCGGTTACTTCTGGTGGACACCCCTACCAGGGGATCGAACTGGCAACCCAGTCACATGCCCTGACTGGGAATCAAACCTGCAACGTTTCGCTTTGCAGAACAATGCCCAGCCAACTAAGCACACCAGCCAGGGCTATCTACCAGGAATTTATATTATGAAGCACACACAAATCTATGTATAAAAATGTCATGTTTACAATAATTTCTAACAATTTCTTTAAGAGTCTTTAAGACTAAGATTAGTGAAGTAGTTAAGTAAATTACGGAGCAACCATGGAATGGACTATTTTATGCAGTCATTAAAAAATATTTGATCCCTGACTGGCGTAGCTCAGTGGATTGAGCGCGGTCTGGGAACCAGAGGTTCCTGGTTCGATTCCCAGTCAGGGCACATGCCTGGGTTGCAGGCCAGGTCCCCAGTGAGGGCCATGTGAGAGGCAACCATACATTGCTGTTTCTCTCCCTCTCTTTCTCCCTCCCTTCCCCTCTCTCTGAAAATAAATAAATAAAATATTAAAAAAAAATATTTGAGAAGTATTTCAAACGACACAGGAAAATGTGTCTGATTTCATAAATCCTGAAGGAATCTGTAAGAGTATAAAATGTAGTTAAGCCATGGGAAAATTCATTTTTAGAGAGTATGATAGAACATGTAAAATATTAATAACTATGGGGTTATTATAGATTGTTGTTTATTCTTTATACTTTCTACACTTATAAAATTATCTTTCACAAGTAGGCATCTGTTTGTAATAAGAAACAAAAACATTTTTATGATATTCAACAATATGAGAAAATTACAATTTTCAACATTCTATGAGATGACCACCTCGAATTAAAAAGCTTTTGCACAGCAGAACAAGCAATCCACCAAGTAAAAAGGCAACCTACAGAACGGGAGAAAATATTTCCAAGCCATATATCTGATAAGGAGTTAATATCTAAACCATACAAGAAAGTCATACAACTTAATTGCAAAACAAACAAAAAAATAATCTGATTTTTAAAAAATGGGCAGAGGACCTGATGAGACATTTTTCCAAAGAAGACATACAGATGACCAACATGTACATGAAAAGGTGCTCAACATCACTAATCATCAGGGAAATGCAAATCAAAGCCACAATGAGATATTATCCTACACCTGTTAGAATGATTATTATCAAGGAGACAAGGTGTAAGTGCTGATGAGGGTGTAGAGAAAAGGGAACCCTTGTGCACTGTTGGCGGGAATGTAAATTGGTACAGTTATTATCAATTGCTGGAGTTTCCTCAAAAAGTTAAAAATAGAACTACCATATAATCCAGCAATTCTTACTATCCAAAGGAAATGAAATCACTGTTCTAAAGAGATACCTGCACCTCCATGGTCTTTATATTTACAATAAGCGATATTTAGAAACAATCTAAGTGTCTGTTGACAGTTGAATGGATAAAGGCAATGTGATATATATGCATATACAATGAAATATCACTCAGCCATAAAATGAAAGAAACTCTGCCTTTGGCAACAACCAATGGGTGGACCCTGAGGATTTTATGCTAAGTGAAAATAAGTCAAACGGAGAAAGACACATACTGTGTGATCTCATTTATAGTAGAATCTAGAAAAGCCCAACTCATAGAAAGACAGTAGAAATGGCTGGGGGCTTGGGGAAGTGGGAGGTGTTAGTCAGAGGGTGCAAACTACCAGTGAGAAGATAGATGAGTTCTGGGGACTTAATGTACAGATTGGTGACTATATGTAACAATACTGTATTATGTACCAAAGTTACTAAGAGACGTACCAGAGTTACTAATCTTAAATGTTCTCACCACACACAAGAAGAGTTCACTGTGATGGAGGTGTTCATTAACCTTACTGTGGTCGTCATTTTGTAGTATATACATACAGCAAATCACCATGCTGCACACCTTAAACTTACACAAAGTTACATGGCAATTATATTTCAATAAAGCTAGAAAAATATTAAATATGAAAAATTATTATATTCTCAGTGGAAAAACAGGATTCAAACTTATAAGCACAATGTGATTATGCTCAGGTAAAAGTAAATCTCATCCATGGAATTGAAGATAAGAAAATATACCCAAATGTGAGTATAAGTCAGTTGGGTTGTGGGACTTCGGGGGGCTTTTTTATCTTCTATGTAGATCAAAATATATTAGTGAGTTCTTATAGTATAAAATGTCAGTCATTTGTCAAATAATTCATGTAATAAATATTGATTTTTGTAATTACACGTGCCAGGTCCTATGTATGTTGGTTGCTGGAGATTCCAAATATTGCTAAGGCAGAATCCTTGCCCTGGAGAAAATCACAGTCTAGTATAGGTGATGAGGAAGGAAGCACATAATTAAAATATCTAATCATAAGTTAAATAACAGAAGGGGCTAAGCACTCTTGATGCTATTTGGTCCTAGAGGCAGGGCAACTAATTCCGACTGGCTTAGAGGGGAAGAGGCAGGAGGGGCGGGTTTCACTTGAGGGACACCGAATAATGACATGCTGTAATGAGAGCTTTGAAGGAAGGATGAAGTATGTCACATATTCAGGTGGCAATATCCTAATAAAGGTGACTGTTTCATGAAATGCATATACACATGAAGGATTCTAGGGTGACATGGATTATAGATCTGGTGTCCTTTAAAAAGACAGAAATCCTGTTCGGGGGGCAGAGGTTGTCTCCCCTCTCGGCTGTGCCTGAGGGCTCTCCTCATGGGATGTGATGTACAAGTTTGGGAGAGAGATCGGGGCTGGAGACAGAAGCAGAGGTTTTAGTTGTGAGTTTAGGTGAAGGACCTGGGGAGGACGTAGAGAATGAGAAATAGAGCCAAGGGCTTGGGACATGGCTCAGAAGAAGTCAAACATTTAAAGAGGCACCTGAGAAGAATCCCTCAAGGAACAAAAGTCCGGAGAGTGAGGTCCAGAAGCCCAGGGAGAGAGAAGTACAATGAGTGGTGCTGAGTGCTGCAGAGCGTGCCAGAGAGTGGAGCTGAGGCGCCACTTAGGAGTCAGGCCTTCTATCCAATCCACGTGTGACGGGAAAGTGAGGTAGAAGAGAAGCGGGAGATGGGGGACAAGGTAGGAATGGGGGAGGCTGGGTAGTGCAATGTTACAATGCATGTTAAGGTCCAGGAGTGTGTTACGAAAGTCAAGAGGAAACCCACAAGTTTCAGAAGTTAGGGTAACAGTATAAAGGTAAGTAAGATATATGTATATTCCCTGCCCTTCCTGAAAGTAAAATGTTATGGGAGACACGCAACACCCAAATGACTAGCTAAAAAAAATAGCTATTTTTCTTAAACTTCTTCCAAACTTTACTCATGCTCATAGGTTGTGGTATGTCCATTGGGTGGCTGCAGCAGCTGATGCCTGGCCATCTGAAACAGGAGCCGAGAGCCTGCCCAAGCTCAGAGAACGTCATTGTCAAAGAGAGTCTTATCCGCCGTTCCATCCACTCACACCTCCGCTGCTCTGCTGCCAGACCATTCAATGCTCTCTATTCTCCGCTTCCCTGGACCCCGGCCAGGCTCATATTGTCATCCCAGAGCCTCTGATACATGTATCTGCCTTCCTAACAGGAAAGCGGTGTCCGTTTAAAGGACAAGTAGACATAGATCTGCTCTCTTCAGGTATGTAGGCCAAGATCCTGGAAGCTAGCCTGGGACCGAAACAAGCCCAGTGACCCAGCAGGCCTGTGACACGGAGGGCAGGTCGACCCCGTGCGGGGTGGGGCCGGCGGCCGCAAGGTCCATTCTGTCCTTCATAGTTGTGTGCACACCTCTCTTGGTCCTGACGTTGTGCCGTGGTTCCCAGGGTGAGTCTCATCTTCCCCTGTAAACAGTGCACCCTTGTACGACGGAGTGGCTGAATCCACTTTTCCATCTGCCCCTCAGATTCCAGCGCACAGTACTTTACGCACCCTGAGCCCTTTCCCCTTTCCTCCTGCTTTGAGTCCAGACATGAGGTGTGGAAGTTGAGTGGCCATTTCAGGACCAAGGAGTGACAAACATGAGGGAAAGGTCAAGAGCATCACCAAGTTTGTAACCATGACATCATGAAGCTGCTGGATCAATGCCAGTAGCCAGCTAATGTAAGAGTTTATCTTATAAGAGAAAAATAACTTTTGGCTTAAGCCCCTTGTAAGCTTATTTTTTGTTTCCTGCAAGTAAATATAATTTACCCAGCAACCATCCCCTCTCCACTTCACTAGAAGAACCCCGGCTTTATTCAGATATCTATCCATCCCCCCCCACCCCCCACCCCCGCCCCAGCTAGGTGTCTTGGGTAACGTTGATTTCCTCTGCAGTTCTGGGGTGGCATGGACCTGCTGAGTGTAGTCCCATTGCCCAAGCAGGTGTCAAGTTAGGGGACCAGTGAGGCCTGGGGGCTGAAATCTGCTGGGGCTCCTGGGGGGGCGTTTCCCTTGATATAGTAGCAGGAAGAGTCTGCCTCTCTTCTCTCTCCTTCCTGCAAATATCATATCCAGGTTTGGTACCTGGAACTGTTGCAGCCGCCTTGTTACTCTGCTGGGGGCGATGCCAACACAAAATGCAGTGGGGCGGGGAGGGGCAAGAGTGGGACGGGGTGGGAGGGGGACAAACACAACCTGGCTCCTCCTCGTAGACACTGTTGCTACTGGGCCCCCCCTCCCCCGCAGGCTGTCTGAGCCTCCATTTCCTGCGCTGCCACAGGTAAATTTCTTTAGTCTTAAGGCAATTTAAGTTGGGGGTTTTGTTACTTGCCCCTGAAAGCATCTTTACAGACAATAAGGGTATTTTTAAAAGTTTTGTTTGTGGTGATTTAACTTTAGCTTTTTATAAGAAAAGGTTGATCTTGCATCAGCTTGCATATTCAGCATTTTATTCAGCATTTTCAAATGCTGAATATTACTATTTCCTCCCTCTTGAAGGCAGAAGCTTTAGATTTAGAGAATGGGTTAGCTCAAACTGTGTCCTGAGGCAAATGTTAATTTTGTCCTAATCAACGGGAACCAGCAAGAAAAATGCTCTGATTTATTCAACTTGTGTCCCTGAGTCAGGTAGAGAAAATGAACCAATAACAACAGACTGTCTTGTCTCCGCTAGGGTTGTAGCGGGGAATGGGCCACAGAGAATGAACACTCACACTTCTGTTAAGACTTGAGGAAGAGAGAGACTAATGATTCTTTTATAACAGCACCTGGGGCTGCTGCAGCTGGCCTTTCCCTGGCGCCCGACCCTCTCCCAGGCCCCTCTAGGACCATAAAGATGGGGACTCCTGAGAATGAGCTGTGGTTGGTGTAATTAATAATAATGAATTCATTAATGCTAATAATGCTAATAATTAACGCTGCATCTTGGAGTCATTTCATCCTGAAGAGAGGAATGCCTTAACACCTGCCAGGTTCACATGCTGGCATGTGCCTGGCACATAAAAGGCACTCAAAACTATGTGTTTAATGGATAAATGGTGGGGGCCAGGCAAGGGGTACCATTTTCATCTCTCTTGCCCTCACCACCTTTAGCCCAATAAATTGTCCTCTTTTTATTGTTCGAGTGTCTGTTGCTGAATTTAGCTAAACTATGCAGGTGGTTTGGAGACTCTTAGGGTAGCCTGTCTGAGGTCACTGAGTTAGTCCACAAACACCCTGCAGTATACCCCCTCAGCTCCTGAGCTAAAACTTTAAGCCCAGAACATTCTTAAAAGCTGTGATCTAGAGGAGATCCCTTCCCAGAATATTGCTTAGAGACCCAGAATTTAAATACACGCTGCGGGCTGCAGTCACTGAGAAGATGGCTACGTGAGCCTCTCACACTGCAATGACGAATCCTTCAAAGATAAACTTAAAACATGTCAGGGATACAACCATGTCCCTCACCCACTCATGGTGAGATGGTCTGGGAATGTGTTTCCAGAAAAAGCTATCAAATGCCTGCCTTGCCTTTGAGGCTCTCTGCAAGCCATGTCTTCTTAAAGGGCTTAGTTCTCACATTTATTCCAATGTTACACTTGCTTAATAAGCAGCATTATATGCAGACATATTCTTACTTTCAACCCTGAACATTACCACAGGGGCCTGGTCTAGCTTCACCTTTTCCGAGATATGTGCACCTTCTGTGAATGCCCAGGGCTCAGCACAGTGAAGCATAATAAAGTACTCAGTACATGTTTGTGAATTAATGAATAAATGGTATGGATAACTAGAGTGGGAGTAGCCGCAGGAGATTCTTTGCTAATAAATAAATACCTCACGTTTAAGGCAACATATCTGAGATTCTAGCTTACAAATTTGATTTAAAAACAATGTAATAGGGAGCAGGAATCTGAATGCAGAAACTGGAAAGGTTTTCAGTCTTAAAATATATCATCAAAAATAATTATTATCTGTTGTCTCTCATATATACATAAATATATAATAAAACTGGCATTAGGTGCTACACACACGACATCGTACCTTATTCTTACAATGACCTTATGTAGCAGATATCATTGTTGTCATTCTCGTTTTAAAGATGAGGAAAGTTAGGACCCAAGTAAGTAATTTTCCTGCAGTCACACAGCTAACAGTGGCCCATGCATGTGCTTGACCACTTTAGAACCCTGTTAGGGTGAGCAGGTACTCCTAATAACTTTATTAGATCTGAAAGAAGACACAAGAGCGGAGAGAACCTGTAACCAGGTGGGCACTGAAAAGATTTCAAAGCTGTCAAAATCTTTTTGGGCACTATTAAAACCCAGCCTGGTATGGGTTTGGCTAATATTTTGTCCACTTTCCAATGAGAAGTTTTCAACTCTTTCTCTGTTAAAAAATACCTCTAATGCTCTAATCCAAGTCAGAAGGCACACTAGTCTTGCGCAGGAACATGCTGGAGAAGACAGACGGGAGGTAAATGCTCGCCCTGAGCTGCAATGCTATTGGGAGAGCAATCTTGTTTAACCTTCACAACATAAACACTCACCCAGCTCAACAGGTTTTCTCAGTAAAACGTGCGTTCTGAAGCCTGTGCTAAGGCTTCCTCTTTTTCCCCAGAACACCCCTCAGTCCCACCACCATCAGCCTAAATCCTGCTCTTCCGTGAATGCGCTGTAGCTACAGCAGCAAGTGGAAGTGCCTGCCTTCCCGAGCTTGTGTTCTGAGAGTGGTGGCTGGGGGAGGAGGAAGACTGACGATGAACAAATAACTGTACATCGGGTGGTTGTAAGTGTTACACACAAAAAAAAAAGAAAGGAAGAAAAGAAGGAAGGAAGGAAGGAAGGAAGGAAGGGAGGAAGGAAGGAAGGGAGGAAGGAAGGGAGGGAGGAAGGAAGTGGGGAAGTCAGAAGGTGACCGGGAGTGCTGTTTTAGGTAGGGTGGCCTGGCAACGTTGGCCCCAGGGGTGGAGCCACAGGCTGATCCTGACCACAGATTATTCCCAGAACTCAAAACCTGATGGAATGTGCCTTACTGGATTTTAATACTGCTCAGGACCTTCTACCTTCGATTTTTCTCTCCTTTGTAATGGCAATATCTATCTATAACTGGTCCCACTGTATTTTGGAAGCAGTATCTTTTCTAGTCTCACAGGTCCACATGGAGAGAAATTTTATGCCAGGAAGGATTGGACCCAGAGTCTCCCCCAGCATTGGTTTAGATTATTTAGATGATGAAATATGGGACTTTTGATCTGATAAAATTTAGACAAGATTTGGTCTTGAACTGATGCTCCAGTTGGTTGAGACTATTCATGTTGGTATGTGGTGGGTGCACTTTGCAGGTGAGAGGTGCATGGATCTTTGGGAGCCAGAGGGTGAATTGTGGTAGGCTAAATATGCTCCCCCAAAGATATCCACATCCTAATTCCTGAACCTGGCTAATTTTACTTTACTTGAAATGAGGATCTTTGTATATGTGATGAAGTTAGGGCTACTGAAGTGGAAAGAATATCTTGAATTATCTAGATGAGCCCTATATCCAATTATAAATGCCTTTATGAGAGAGAGGAAAATGATGGTTGCATGTGGAAAAAGAGGAGGCAGTGTGAGTACAGAGGCAGAGAGTGGAGTGATGTGGCCCCAAGTCAAGGAATGCCAGCTGTCACTGAAGCCGTAAGAGGCAAGAAACTGACTCTCCCCTAGAACCTCGGGGTGACACACAGCCCTGCTGACATCTTGATTGTGGCCTAGTGATACTGATTTCAGACGTGTGGCCTCCAGGTCTGTTGCAAGAACAAATTTCTGTTGATTTTTGCCATCCAGTTTGTGGTCATTTGTTACAGAAAACACAGGAGATGAATTCGGGTGATCAGGGAGGTTCCTTTCATGCAATCGTACTTGAGAAGAAACCTAAGAGAGGAAGGGAGTCACAGTGCTCTCTGGGGGTGTGTTCTGGGAGGACAGGTTAGCAAGTGCCCAGGAAGGACTACACTTGGAGTGGTTAAGGAATAGCAAAGACAGCAGTGTGAGTGATCAGAGTAAGAAAAGAGAAAGTGGTAGCAGATGAAATCGGAGAGCTGAGGGCAAAGGACAAAAGATGTCGCCAGGCCTCGCAGACTGTGGGAGGCGCTGGGGAACTGGGAGCAGAGGAGAGACATGCTCCGACTGTGTGAGAACCCTTTCTGGGTACCGTGTTGAGAGAAGACTGTGAGGCACCAGCATGGAAACACAGAGGCTAGTTAGGAGGCTCTTGCTAATGTCTGGGAATGAGAGGACAGCGACTTGAACATGGATAGAAAACAGTGGGAGTTGTGAGCAGTAATCAGGATTAGGGAATGTTTAAAAGATTTAGGATTTGCTGGTGGGTTGTATGTAAAGTGTGAGAAAAGAAGAGTCAGGAAAGACTTGATCCGGCTTTTGGCCTGAGCAACTGAAAGAAGAGAGTTACCATTTCTTGAAATGTCCAGACTGCGAGGAGAGTACATTTTGGGGGTGTAGTTCTGGAAATGTAAAGTCAGAGATGCCTATTTAGGCACCCAAGATGTTCAGTGAGCAGCTGTTTATCTAAGCCTGACCTTCAGGGGAGACTTCTAGCCGGGAGATATAACTTTGCAAGTCTTCAACAAAGCGATGGTATTTAACACCTTGGGATTTAGTGAGACCTGCTAAGTAGCGGATGTAGGTACAGAGGAAAAGATGTCCAGGAATTTAACCCAAAGGCTTCTCTCACTGACTGGAGCTTCCTGCTGTCAGGTGGGGCACCTGCGTGCTCCAGGTGGCCTCCCTCTAGGACAAGTCTCATCCTCTAGTCGTCTCTCCAGCGCGACAATCTGCACTTCTGAAACCAACAATATTAGGACTTTAGTTAGATTTATGGTAGTTTTGAATCCTAGCCCTAGAAATCTTCCTCACATATGTATGTGTGTGTGTGTGTGTGTGTGTGTATAGATATATATATAGAGAGAGAGAGAAAGAGAGAGAGAGAGCTGTCAAGACCTAGCCTTTTCCCTGCATAATCAGTGATCCATGAAGCAAGAGACAATAGCCCCAACAATAGCCCTGTCTAATTGTCACACGGCTGGGACCTATGGTGGTCTAAAGATAACATCCTGACTTAAATTAGGTTTTAGTTTCTGAGCCCTAAGGAAGAATGACCCTCTGGCTACTTTCCCATGAAACCAGACTGAGGGACGCAGGAACAGACCTCAGAGCTGTCCTCCAGACCTGAAGAAAGGATGCATCATCATCACCTCACCTCTGACCAGTCAGCTTCCAGCAGGACCCCGAACCCTGAACACAGTGTCTTGTGATCTGCCCTATATAATCTGTAACCTACGTGCCGTCAGGGAGTTTGAGCTTTTGAGCACCAGCTTCCTGTTCTCCCGGTGGCACCATTTGTAATAAAAGAGCCAACATTGCGACCCTGCAATTCTCCGTGCTTAGTGTTTGGCTCTGGGAGTACGGGGTGGACAGACTCTCTATTCGGTAACACTTCCTTCCGTCTGACTTCCAACAGGAAAAAGGCAGACACTACGGTGCCTCTTAAAACTTAGGCCTGTGTTCCGCACAATGTCACTTCTGCCACATTCCATAGGCCAGAACAAGTCACGGAGCCAGCCCAGATAGACTCCATTTCTTGAAGGGAAGAGTGGCAAAGAACCTGCGGCCGTCTTCGATTCCCTGTGCCACAGCACTCCTCCCATGCACGCCCTCCCCTATTCTCTCTCTACCCAACATCGCGGAGTTTAAGGGGCGGGCTCCAGGGCTGGATTTGTCCACGTGGAAATTCCAACTCTACCACCTGCCTACTCTTGGATTGGAGCAAGTTACCACACCTCTGTGCCTCAATTTGTTCAAACATTAATTAGGTGGTGGGGGCATAAATCCTACATCACAGGGTTGTTGTGAGAATTCAATGAGTCAATACGAAGTGCTGAAATGGTGCCTGGCTTTAGTAAGTGCTTCATAAATGTTATCTATTATTAGTGTTTGGTAAATCTAGTTCTTAGTTGGTGCAGAACACAGAGGAGTCAGCCTGGGCCTGGGGTCTAGGCTCCAGGCAGCAGGCGTTAGAGACACACACTGCCTAAGGAGTCAGCCTGGCTTCAGAATGTCTCACCTCAGTGGATGGCACGAGGGATATTTTAGCAGAGGGTGTCTTCTTTGTCGGTTTCAGAGAATGCTCCCCCAAGACAAAATCCTGATTTCTGTAAAGTTGGAATTCCACATCCTAGTCACCAAAAGGTAATCTCAAAATCATCTGAAGTTAGGTTTTTCCTGAATTTTTTGTGCTTCAAGTTGATCCTACCAAGCCTGGGACCCCCAATACTTAGGTACCCTTTCTTATGAGGGCTCTTTTCAGATTCAAAGGAAAATCCCACAGGAGAAGCTTTCTGCAGGATTCTGGATGTTGGCACCTCCACTCACGGCACACAGCACACGCAGCCCCGAGCAGCCGTGACCTGTGGGCAGGAAATGCCGCGGCCCCCGCTACACACGACAGGACGCAGAGCCCCAAGCATGCAGGGCCTGAGGTGAGCGGGGAGTGGCCGGAGCTGCAGGAGTGAGCTGGGGCCGGGGGGAGGCCTCTGTGGGTCTGTTAGTCTCTCTCTTGATTAGTCATGTTCTGTGGCCGAGTCTTACTTTTCCAGTTCCCTTCTTACACAAACAGGTTAATCACTGCTTTCACTAAGAGAGAGAGGAAGGAAAAAAATGATTTAAATTCACTCAGAGGCTAAGAGTAATCATACTATTGCATTAGTTCAGATGTTACTTCGGGGCAAGATGGCTATTAGTCTGCCATAATTCATCTGAACATTCTGTAATAGGCCTCCCTGCCATTATTATTTTTTTTTACAGCACAAAATATCCCAGGTGTAGTCTGAGAGATAAAAGTCGTCTGTAGAGCTTATGCCTAAAATTCTGAAATAAACGTGTGCCTTATTGTCTTCAAGTAACATGTTTGGAGTATAGGGCGCAGACGTAGCACTGTGCCGGGCACTGAGGAATGGGGGTGAGAGAGGAAGGGAGAATCAGATGTTTACTGAGCCCATACGCTGGGCAAAGCACCCTGACAACGTTGCATTCTAACAGGCCCTGGAAGTCAGTCTGTCCTCAATGGCTTATAATGCAGATGTGGAGATGACACAGACATAAATGGGTGACATTTTCATTTTACCCATATTTTTCTCCAGCTTTACTGATAGGTAATGGACAAACAAAAGTTGTGTATATTTAAGGCGCACAATGCAATGTTTGATATATGTATACATTGTGAAATGGTTGTCCCAGTCAAGCTAATTAACATATGCGTCACCTCATGTAGTTACTAAGGGAGGGGGTAAGAATAATTAACATCTGCTCTCATAGCAGATTTCCAGTGTACAATACAGTATTGTTCCTTATCCTTACCCTGCGGCACATTAGGTCTCCACGACTTACTCATCCTGCACATCTGAAACTTGTACCTTCGGCCAACGTTCCCTTCTTTTCTCCACCCCTTCGCCCCTGCAGACCCCCATTCTATTCTCTGCTGCTAAGGGTGAAACTTCTTAAGATGCTAGATGTAAGTGACATGCCATGTGTGTCTGTCTGGGTCTGGCTTGTTTCACTTAGCATTATGTCCCCACCTTTATCCATCTTGTTGTAGTGACAAAATTTCCTTCTTTTTAAAGGCTGAGTAATATTCACTGTGTGTTTGTGTGTGTGTGTGACATTTTCTTTACTCATTCATTCAATAATGGACACTTAGATTGTTCCCGTGTCTTGGCTATGGTGAGTACTGCTGCAATGAAGTGCAGTTGCTGGACCTTATACTAGTTCTATTGTTAATTTTTTGAGGAACTCCATGTTGCTTTTTCATAACGGCTGTATCAATTTACATTCCTACAGTATACGAAGGTTCTCTTTGCTTCGCATCCTCCACACTTATCTTCTGCCTTGTCTGTAGTAGCCTTCCTAACAGGTATGAGATGTTATCCCATTTTAATTTCCATCTTCCTGGTGATTTGTTATGTTCAGTACCTTTCATATACCTGTTGTTTATTTGTATGTCTTCTTTTGAGAAACATCTATTCATGTCCTTTAACCATTTTTAATATTTGCTTTCTTATTTTGAGTTATTTAAGTTCCGTATATATTTTGGATGTTAACTCCTTATCAAATATATGATTTGCAATGTTTTCTCCTGTTCTATACATTTTATTTTTACCATGCTGACTGCTTCCTTTGCCGCAAGGAAGCTTTTCTATTTGATGCAATCCCATTTGTCTATTTTTACTTTGATTGCTTGTGCTTTTGTGGTCACATCCAGACCAATGTCAAGAAGCTTTTTTCCTGTGTTTTCTCCTAGTAGCTTTATGGGTTTAGGTCTTATGTTTAAATCTTTCATCTATTTTGAGTTGATTTTTGTATATGGTGTAAGATAAGGGTTCAATTTCATTCTTCTACATATGGAAATCCAGTTTTCCCAGTAGCATTTATTGGAGAGAACATTCCTTCCCAAATGCATGTTCTTGGCACC
Organism: Micronycteris hirsuta; assembly: GCA_004026765.1. NCBI lineage: Eukaryota > Metazoa > Chordata > Mammalia > Chiroptera > Phyllostomidae > Micronycteris > Micronycteris hirsuta. The sequence continues at coordinate 92,056 of PVJI01005627.1, forward strand.
TTGTCAAAGACCAGTTGACTGTATATGCGTGGATTTAGCTCTAGGCTCTCTATTCTGTTCCACTGGTCTAAATATCTACTTTCATGCTGATACCATACTGTTCTAGTTACTGTAACTTTGAGCATATTTTGAAATTAGGCAGTATGACGCACCCTGCTTTGCTCTTCTTAGTCAAGGTTGCTTTGGCCTAAGACAACACATTAACATTAAGAAACACTTTGAGGCTAAGTGAGAGTTTGGACTGTAACCGTGGGACCCTGTTGTCATGGAAGCCTTTCTGGAGCAGCCTCGGGTTATGAATATAATCTAGAGGTTAAGGAGCAGGGGCTCAGCATCCAGACAGAGGTTCTGGCTCTACTGGGTACCAGCTGTGTGAATCCAGCAAGCCACTTTACTCCTCTGTGCCTTGGTTTCTTCATCTCTAAAATGGACATGAGTTATGTTTCCTTCTCACAGAGTGGTTATAAAAGTTAGATGAAGATAAAATACTTGGACTGACCACATCATTAGTGTCATCCAAGTGCTAGACATGAATACTTTTATTGTTTTTATGGGCAGAGAGGAAGGAGGACCAACAAAATGAGAGGCTTCTGGTAGGGGATGATACAAGCCATCTTTTACGGGACAAGTGTGATTAGCATAGGGTTGTCACAGTCTCTCCTGCTCTCCATCCTTTTGCCTGGCTTGGCTCTTGGTGCCTGAGTGTGTGGGGGACATAGAGGTAAATGGAGGGGGACACGGGATTCACTGCCGTCAGTCTCTTGTACTCCCTTTGACATGCTTCGAGAGGTTCCAGTAGGGTTTGATTTCTTTTTAATTATCCTTGTCCTCTAACTTTTCTTTATTTAAATGTAGAATGGGGGCAGAGACTGGCAAGAGGGACTTCTGGTTATTTCCCTCTAATCTGCAGTGATCTCAGCCACCTCTGAACCCTCAAGGCACTTTGTTCGAACTAAGTTTTTGTTTTGTTTTAACCCTTGACGTGGTCTGTATCACAGTGTGTTTACATTTGCACATCTCGTGTGCCCCTGAAAACCACATCAAGATAAAGACTGGGCCTCACTTGCTGTGTATTCTGACCACAGGGCTTTACAAAGAGTAGCTTGCATGAATTATTGCTGAAATATAGGAAAGGGTATTTTCTAGGGTCAGTGATAAACCCACCCTTAACTAGTCTTAAGAAGTTTATAGTTCCCATCTCAAATGGGATTTCTGTTCATTACAGAACTGGATGGGCATCTTCTACATGAAGGTAAAATGTGGTTTCTTGTTTTCATTTCAGATACTGGCACTGGGCAGATCCAAGAAACCTCTGCCCGCCTTGGACCAGCGGTGGCGGCCCCACACCGGTTTTCTCCTGAGGTACAGCCCTTGGTTAAGAATGTGCTGGAGCTGGGACTGTAATACTGTTAAAGTAATTGGCTTCCTAGTCTGATAGCTGTGAGCATAATTTGAAGGCTGGAATAGATATTTTGATATAAATTGCACTTTCTGCCTATGCTGGGAAGAAACCTCTTCACTGCACAGTATTAAAAAAGCAACTCATCCATACTGCAGTTTAGAAAATATCACAGGACCGGAAAATACCCAGGTAAATTTTGGATTTGTTATCTTTTCCAGTGCTATCATTGTATAAGAAATTCTTATAATTCAAAATGGAAGTTTAGAGAAGTAGTTTTATAGTATTAAATTCACTCCTTCTCACCCCGCACCCCCCCCCACCCCCACGCTCCAGGCTGGAGGGGATTAATACACAGGAAGACAGGTTTCAGTGGGGCCAAAAGGGTTTCAGGGAAAGAGAGTCGAGGCCGTCCGGTGGAGAAAGCAGAGTGTGGCCTGTTTGTTAAATGCCATTTGAAGCCGGAGGCTGCAAAACACTGTTTTCAATCCTGTTTCAGACATTTTTTCCCTATTTGTTTTTACTTTTACTTTTTACTGAAAAAATGACATGTATTCAGTGAAGTGCACTAATCTTAAGTGTAAAGCTTGCTGAATTTTTACAAGGGCACCTACCTGTATACTACATCACATCCAGGTGTAAAACATTTCTAGCGCCCCCGGGGCCTTCCTGGAGGTGTACTCTGCTAACTTCTATTGCTGGGACAGATTTGCCGGTTCTCGGACTTCATTTAAATTCGATCATGCAACATGCACTCTTACAATCTGCTTCTTTAATTGAATTATGTCTGTGACTTGTCAGTGTTGTATGTTTTATTTATAATTTTATATTATATGTTTATTATATAGCATATATTATATAACATAACTATATTATATAGTATATGATTTATTATACAGTATGGCATATATTCTGTAATATAATCATATATAATATATGCTGTGTAGTATTATGATGTATAAATATATCACAGTTATTCATTCTATTGTTGATTGTCAGATTGTTTCTGGCTTGGGGCTCTTATGAATAAAG